>WNWK01028741.1:0-25066 GCA_009830355.1 Cherax destructor | reverse complement strand
TTGTAATTATATTTATTCTTTCTCAGAACCCTAGAGTGCATGAATACAGATCAATCGATCGATTTTATCAGTGAAATTGTACAGTAACTTGTAATGCATTACATTAAGAGACATATTAAATGAAGAATAATTACTTTAAAGAGAGACATTTTAAAATGAAGAATAATTACGTCGGGACCCATTACAAATTAAATCAAGAACCATTATTTTTAAGAATTGTGATAGTGGATCAGTTATTACTATCTATTCAGTCAATTTAAATCTTATTATAATTTTCTTGATTAGTTCTAAGTTATAATGTGTTTGCTATTGTATAGATTCACCCAGTACCACCTGCTTGTTCAGTCTATAGAGTTGTATTGTATGTGGAGATGACATACAGTAGTGTAACTGAGCTGTCAGTTATGCTATACAGTGGTCCCTCGACTATCGTAAGTAATCTGTTCCAGGAGCTATTACTTAACAGGAAAAATACGCAATTCGAAACTTTATTTCCCATAAGAAATAATGTAAATACAATTAATCCATTACACCAAAAATATTCACATACATGTACTAAATATTAAAAAACAATACTTATATATATACATTTACTTACCTTTATTGAAGAGTTGCAGGCATCTGGAAGATAGGGAGGATGACAGGGGCAGGGAGTTAGTGGTTGGAAGGAGAATCCCCCTCCAATAGGACTTCAGGTAACAAGTCCCTCTCTGGGGTTACCTCCCTTCTTGGTCTTTTAGTCCCACTAGGACCAGCTTGAGAGTCACTGGATGCCTGCCTGGTGAAATAACCGTCCACAGTCCTCTGTTTCTGGCGACTCTTTAATACTTTCCTGAAGTACAACATGGCTCTGTCACTGAAGTGGTTGCACAGATGGCTCATTTCAGTTTGCTCAGGGTGGTGTTTTTCAACGAATGTCTGCAACCTACTCCACATAGAACACATTTCCTTACTCTCTGAAGAAGGCACCTCCTTCTCTCTCTCTTCCTCCTGTGAAACAATAACCTCAGCTGTGGTCTGTTGCTGTTCCAGATGAAGCTCTTGCAGCTCTTCAGTTATTAGCTCTATCCTGTGCTCCTCCACCAACTCTTCCACATCCTCACCACTCACCTCCAACCCCAGGCTGTTCCCCAATGCCACAATATCTTCCACAACAGGCACAGGGTCGTCAGGGTCAGCCTCAAATCCTTCAAAATCCTTCTTTTCAACACAATCGGCCACAGTGGTCTCCAGGCAGAGTTCAAAGTCCTGGAAGTCACTCCCTTTCAAGCCTTACCTATAAGGCCTATGCAATGCATGATATTGAAGTGTTCTTTCCAGAACTCTTTTAGGGTCAGTTCAGTGTCTGAGGTCACATCAAAGCACTTCTGAAACACTGCTTTGGTGTACAGTTTCTTGAAGTTTGCAATGACCTGCTGGTCCATGGGCTGGATGAAAGGAGTGGTGTTAGGAGGCAAGAACTTCACTCTGATGAAATTTAAGTTGTCAGGCAACAACTCTTGCAAGTTGTGAGGATGAGCAGGAGCATTGTCCAGTACCAGGAGGCACTTGAGTCCCAATTTCTTTTCCAGGAGGTATTTCTTCACACTAGGGCCAAACACTCCAGTCAACCATTCCTTGAAAATCTCCGTAGTGACCCATGCCTTGGTGTTAGCCTTCCAATGCACACACAATTTATTCTTGTCAACACTGTGTTTCTTGAAGGGTCTGGGATTTTCTGCATGATACACCAGTAAAGGCTTCACTTTAAAATCACCACTGGCATTGGCACACATCATGAGAGTTAGTCTGTCTTTCATAGGCTTGTGTCCTGGCTGTGCCTTTTCCTCCTGAGTAATGAAGGTCCTGTTGGGCATTTTCTTCCAAAACAGGCCTATTTCATCACAATTAAACACTTGTTGGGGTTCGAATTTTTCAGTGTTTGTGAACCCCTGGAATTCCTCACAACTTTTTCAGCTGCACGTTTGTCTGAGCTGGCTGCCTCACCATGTTTCACAACACTGTGTATGCCACTACATTTCTTAAACCTCTCAAACCAGCCTTTGCTGGCTTTAAAATCACTCGCCTCACCACTGGTTGCAGGCATTGTCTTGACAAGATCTGCGTGCAACTTCCTTGCCTTTTCACAAATTATCGCCGTGGAAATACTATCACCCGCTATCTGTTTTTCATTGATCCACACCATCAACAACTTCTCAACCTCATCCACTGTTCTCAATCTATTTTTCGTTAACATATCAACCCCTTTTGCAACATTAGCTTCCTTGATCTCATTTTTCTTTGCCAGGATAGAGCTGATAGTAGATGGGGTTTTCTTCTACATCATGGCAAGCTCACTCAGACGTACGACACTCTCATATTTTTCTATAATCTCTTTCTTCAGTTCGATGGTGTTCCTCACTTTCTTTACCACAGGGTGCCACTATGAAGCTTCTTTGGACCCATGGTGACTTATTTCACAGTGACAATCACTAAACCACCAAAAAAGACACCAAATGTATTGTGAATGTTTGAAAGAGTGCGCTGGGTAATGTTCTCTCAATGGTAAACAACGCTTCACTAGCATCCTGCGCAGGCGGACAGGTCTAATACGTTACGATACAAGAGTCCATTTACAATACACGAAATCAAAAAAAGCTTATGTAACATGAGTTTTATGATATATGAGCCTTACGATACTCGGGGGTCCACTGTATGTTGTAGTACCAGCTATAATTATATTTAAGATCCCTAGCATAGCTACATGTGACGTCATCTCTGACGTCACGCTCCGCACATGTAGGACGCTTCTTCCAAGCGCCTGCTCCCAGACCTTGGAAATACGTAGGCTTAGCAGGTGGTGCTGGGTACTCCTCCTCACAGTCTCCGTTAATACACCAGTCACCAACCACCGAGTGTTTCCCTTGACTACCTTTTATATCCAAGAACCCACACGATAGACTGACTAACTGAATGACTTGACTGACTTACTGAATGGCTTGACTGACTTACTGAATGACTTGACTGAATTACTGAATGACTTGACTAACTTACTGAATGGCTTGTCTTACTGAATGGCTTGACTTACTGAATGGCTTGACTGACTTACTAAATGCTTGACTGACTTACTGAATGGCTTGACTGACATACTGAGTGACTTACTGAATGACTGAAGATTACTAATGATTAAGTTAGACAGTACAACTATCGAGGCTTCAGATATAGAACCTCTACCATCCACCTCAGCCTAGTAGGGCCAGAGCATAACTCTCCACTCTCTTCACAATCATCCACAAACACCAGCACCCACAATTTAAGGTAAGAAATACTATTATTTCTATTACATTTGTAGTCTTAAGCAGTAAAAACAACATAATACATCACGACAATGAGCTACAATTACATATTCACTTTAATTTACGTTAGATCTGTTGGTCTAAAAAAAAGTTGTTTGGTATTTTGGGGGCTCCTAGGAACGTAACCCTATTTTTCCTATAAGTTCTTTAGTTCATCTAACACGATTTCACCTAACATGGCGTTTTTAGGAACGTAACTATCGTGTTAAATGACGGAATTACTGTATAGTATTTAAGGGGAGTGCATGACGAGCTGGTCGTTTCTGAGATGCATGAGAAAGAACGAAGTATCATCATGTAAAGGCCTTGGGCGTTTAGATGTGGAACCAGAATTAGTTTGTCGTGGGACTGGCAAGGACCCCGAAAATTGCCACACCATAGAGGGAGAAGCCGGAAGAAAGGTTAGATAAGAGCGAAGGTCAGACGTATCAAAAGAGCCAGTTGGTACCCCAGTACCTGAAGTAGGTGACAAACCAGCACCAGCCAGAGGTACAGGGGTATTGGAAGTGTCTAAAGAGTGGTCCGATAACGAGGCCAGGTCAGAACAAGGAGCGGTAACAGGAAGAGGCCCAGGTGTAGTAGGTTCACGGATGGATTGGGTCGTCCATGGTTAGGTTACTTCTTTCTTTCTTTTTTAAAGAAAATAAAAATAAAAAAGGGGGGAACATGGAGGAATAGCTCCTAGGAGGATTGAAAAGGCTGTAAATCCCCCTCTGCTCCCAAGAGGACCTCAGCACTGCAAGTAGTGCAGATGGTGCATGGAACTTGTGCCATACCCTACCCTTCATGCCAGTAAACCAGCAATCTGGGATATCAACCTCACATCCACCGAGAAACCTCAGCAGACAAAAAAGAGGGCGGCCAGACACCCGCCACAAAGCATACCTCCTTCGGCCACCACCCCTGGAATCCGAAAGGTGGCCTCCAGAATATTATTAACCCTTTCAGGATCCGTGCTGTAGTTCTATGGCTTTGAGTTCAGGGTACAAACCGTAGTTCTACGTCATGAGCTCAGCTCACTCAAATAAGCTGTGAGCGGTAAATTCGGGCCTAGATATGAAAGAATATATCTATGTGGTAAGTGTGCACCACATAAAACAAATCCTGTAGCACAGTGCATGAGAGAAAAAAAAAACGTAATTTTCAATTAAAGCAGCAACTTTGCAGTGTTTTTTTGTATACTTTTTATAGTTGTATTTGCGATTTCTTGGCCTCATGTGATAGAATGGAAGATATATTACAGATATAGTTATGATTTTGATTGGTTTTAGTATTGGAAATAGCTTGAAACTAAGCTCAAAGTAGCAGAAATGTTCAATATTTTCCAATGTTCAAGAGTAAACAAATGACCTCACACGTCTAATACGCGCCAGCTGATGGGTCTAATATATGTTCACAAATGTGGTGATATTATTTGTACAATTATTACAATATTGCATAACAGTAAATATTCCATTTTTTGGTTTGAATAAAAATTCATTATGTGAATAAAAAATCAAAATGGAATTCATTTGTAAAGACTAAAAACGTAACTAATGAACAGAGGAAATGTTAGTTTAGTGCCAGGAATGTCTGCATTGTTTATTCTGCACCCTATTTTGAAATTAGAATATTTTGAACTTTAGAGTTAAATTGGCTAAATTACCAATTTCCAATCAATAGAATAGAAGTAATACTAGTGAAATAGCTAAGAGTTTGGAAGACTGGAATAATGTAATTGGCCTAAAATGGGAGTCAAAGTCAGCAAAATCGCCGATGCGTAAATATCGCTGACACATCAAAATTTGCAGGAGCATAATTTCATCAATTTTCAATCAAATTTCCTACTTTTTGTTTTATTACCTTCAGAAAAAGATTCTCTACCATTTCATAAGAAAAAATAAGATTTTTTTTTTTAAATTCTTGGACACTGGTGCACCCCTTCCAAAAATGTCCTTGGACCCTGAAAGGGTTAAAATAAAAAAGAAGGGCTAAACCACAGGGGTCATACAGCACAGCAGGTTAGGGCAGGATGCAGGGAGAATGGGTTGTAAGAGGGAGAGCGATGATTAGTAGGGTAAGGACTGCAGCAGGACAGTGGATAGTGCAGGGAGAGAGGATAGCAAGATATTGAGGTAGAAGGGACTGAGGGAAGTGTTAGAGGTATAATCTTCAGAGTTTGTGCATTACGTCAGTTGCTATCAAAAAGTCAATGAGAGAGTCAGGATTAAAGGAGGCCCCATCAGCAAGAAGGGAAGGTAAAGAAAGAGCCGCTGAGCGAAGACGACATTGGAGGTAAATTCTGGGTGCTCATTGATAGAGTGGGCAGTCCAAAGAATATGGCAGACAGATACTGGAACCTGACAATGCTCACAGAGAGGGGCAGGGAGCCTCTCCATGAGGTACCCATGAGTAAGATGAGTGTGGCCGATGCGAAGACGGGAAAGTGTAGTCTCCCAACCTTGACACTGGTGACAAGAAGGCTACAAACCTATACTGGATTAATAGAACAAAGTTTCTTATTTAGCAGGTCAGACCAGCGTTGTTGCCAATGGGTTCGAAGGTGGGTAGCAATGACCACAAAATAGTCTGTGAATGGAACACTTCTATAAGAAACTGGAAGGTCATGTACTGCTGACCATGCAACAGTGTCTGCCTGTTCATTGCCCTGTATGTCACCATGACCAGGGACCCAGCAAAAACAATATCTTTTGTTTGCTAGAGATACAACGTAACCAAAGTTGGATACGAAGAACTAGGGGGTGAGGTGTATCAAATTTTCGGATAGCCTGTATAGCACTAAGGGAGTCTGAAATGACCACAAATGGTGACACAGGCATAGATGCAATACGGATAAGTGCCACAAGAATGGCATACAATTCAGCCGTAAATATGCTAGCCGAAAGTCAGAGATGCCCTCTCATGATGCTCTCCGGGAACACTACTGTGAATCTGATGCCATCAGATGACTTTGAACCATCGGTGTACACAGAGATGGCATGGGAATGAGAATGGAAGTGGTCTAGAAAAAAGGAGCGAGAAGCCGCCGTAGTTAGTTGGGCTTTCGCGCAAGGTAGAGGAATAGAACAGACACGGAGAGCAAAACTTCCCAAGGGGTAGGGGAAAGGGAGATGTCACATGAACATATAAAGGTGGTAGCTGAAGGGAAGACAAGTGAATGTAGATGAAGAGAAAAGGGGTGAAGTAAACAGGGGGGATGAACAAAAACGAGCGTACACTAACATCTGTGACAATCCTATACATGGAAGGATTGCGGAGGTCATGAGAGTGAACATATTAGCGAATGCAATGTGCATCACGATGATCGGACAAGGATGGAATGTTCCCTTCTATATAGAGGCTCTCAACTGGGGAAGAATGAAATGCACCAAGCATAAATGCAGTCCCTGGTGATGGATGGGATTAAGGCTAGAAAGAGTAGCAGGGAGGCCGCTGAATATATCTGGTCACCATAATCGAGTTTCGATAAAATTAGGTTGAATGCAGGCAGAGTTCTACGATCAGCCCCCCATGAAAGATGTGTGAGAGCTTTTAGGAGGTTCAGCCGGCTATAACAAGTTGCCTTCAGAGAGGTAATGTGAGGTTTCCAGGACAGTCTATGGTCAAACAGTTGGCCGAGAAACCTGACTATCACATTCTGAGATAAGTGAGCCATATAGGTACAATGGATGATCAGAGACCACTGAACGTCTAGTAAAAAGAAGAGATTTCTTCGGATTTTAACCGGGGTTAGCCCAATCAAAAAAGTCAGTGCACGGATGCTGAATGGGAATCTCCCAGGATCGACCACACCAGTGACTAACAACCAGTCCTATTGCCTATAACATGACAAGGGGAGAAAAAAATTTTGATCGAATCTTGTGAAGCAGATGCCACCCTAGAAAATTTAAACCTGTGAGTGGTGGCCCAATCAGAAACCCCATTGACGGCATGCTGGAGGGAATCTACAATGAGGTGACAGTCAGCACCTGCACAAGCTACAACAAAGTCATCCACATAAAGTGATGACCAAATATTGGATGGAAGAACAGATGCCAGATTATTTATAGCAAGGAGAAAGAGAATTGTGCTCAGAACACAACCCTGGGGACACCTTCAGCTTGGACAAATTCCAGGGAAAGTTCATTACTAACCCTGACACGAAATGTCTTTCAGTTAAGAAGGCCTTTAGGAAAAATAGGTGATTACCTCAGAGGCCTAAGGAGTGGGCCTGGGCCAAGATATTATACTCAAGTTGTGTCATATGCCTTCTCAAGGCATATGACAAACTCAAGGATGACAACTCAAGGCATATGACACAACTCAAGGCATATGACACAACTCAAGGCATATGACACAACTCAAGGCATATGACACTTGGCGATAACCAAGTGGTTATTAGCAAAGGCATTACGAATATATGTATCCAAGCGCAGTAAGGTGTCAATGGCAGAACGGCCCTTACGAAAGCAATAAATACCACAATAAATACCACATTAAACGTCTATTAACCATTTGGGGGTCCACAGGCCCTCTCCAAAACTCGTTCTCAGGGTCCAAGAATTAAAAAAAAAAAAAAATTCTTATGAAATGAGTTTTTTTTCTAAATCTAATAGGCTAAAAAATACATTTTTGCGATCAATACTTACCGAGATATAGAGGATTGAAGTTGTCCAAAATTGAACCACTTGCGACAACATTGCCGACTGCCTGTCACCCAGTAATAGTTTATTTATTTTTTTATACTTTTTTCTTTTATTTTTTAACATTTTATTTTGTCAAGTAACTTTTATGTCCTGTGAGACCAATATAAACCATATTTTGTATATATACACTCCTTGTATACTACACAATAACTGCTGGCTGACTGGCTGGCTGGCTTTCCAGCTGGCTGGCTGGCTTGCTGACCAGCTAGCTGGCTGGCTGGCTGGCTGAACAGCTCGCTGGATGGATGGCAAGCCGACTGGCTGGCTTGCTGGCTGACCAGCTAGCAGGCTGGCTGGCTGGCTAGCTTGCTGACCAGTTGGCTGGCTGGCTAGCTGACCAGTTGGCTGGCTGGCTGGTTGGCCGGCTGGATGGCCAGCCGACTGGCTAACTTGCTGGCTGACCAGCAAGCAGGCTGGCTGGCTGGCTAGCTAACGAGTTGGCTAGCTAGCTGACGAGTTAGCTAGCTAGCTGATGAGTTGGCTGGCTGGCTGGCTAGCTGACCAGTTGGCTGGCTGACTGGCTAGCTGACCAGCTGGCTGGCTGAACAGCTGGCTGAATGGATGTCCAGCCAGCTTGTTGACTGACCAGCTAGCTGGCTGGCTGGCTGGCTGGCTGACTGCCTACCTGACCAGCTGGCTGGCTGGCTAGCTAACCAGCTGACTGGTTGGCTGAACAGCTGGTTGGATGGATGGCCAGCCAGCTGGCTTGGTGGCTGACTGACTGACTGGCATAGGTGAATATAATAATAATAATAATAATAATAATAATAATAATAATAATAGTAAAATAAATATTTTTATTATTATTGAAGCATGGTGTAAAAGTGTGTCAGTTTTATCACTAGTCTAATTACAGCAGTGATATTGATGAGGGGTGAGGGTTCTCTTATCTTATTATTATCGCTAATCTAATTATTGTTGACATTTGATGAGGTAGGTAGTAGGTTGGTAGACAGCAACCACCCAGGGAGGTACTACCGTCCTGCCAGGTGACTGTGAAACAGAAACCTGAAACTGTTTTACATGATGGTAGGATTGCTGGTGTCTTTTTTCTGTCTCATAAACACGCTGGATAACAGGTATATCTAGCTACTTCTACTTACATTTTAGGTCACACTACACAGGCATGCACATGCATATATATACATGCACACATCTAGGTTTTTCTTCTTTTTCTTAATAGCTCTTGTTCTTTATATTTTCTCTATTGTCCATAGGGAAGTGGAAAAGAATCTTTCCTCCGTAAGCCATGCGTATCGTATGAGGCGACTAAAATGCCGGGAGCAATGGGCTAGTAACCCCTTCTCCTGTACACATTTACTAAAAAGAGAAGAAGAAAACTTTATAAAACTGGGTTGTTTGAATGTGCGTGGATGTAGTGCGGATGATAAGAAAGAGATGATTGCTGATGTTATGAACGAAAAGAAGTTGGATGTCCTGGCCCTAAGCGAAACAAAGCTGAAGGGGGTAGGCGAGTTTCAGTGGGGAGAAACAAATGGGATTAAGTCAGGAGTATCTGAGAGAGTTAGAGCTAAGGAAGGGGTAGCAATAATGTTGAAGGATCAGTTATGGAAGGAGAAGAGGGAACATAAAAGTGTAAATTCAAGGATTATGTGGATTAAAATAAGGGTCGGATGCGAAAAGTGGGTCATAATAAGCGTGTATGCACCGGGAGAAGAGAGGAGTGTAGAGGAGAGAAAGAGATTTTGGGAGATGTTAAGCGAATGTATAGGAACTTTTGAACCAAGTGAGAGAGTAATTGTGGTAGGGGACCTAAATGCTAAAGTAGGAGAAACATGTAGAGAGGGTGTGGTAGGTAAGTTTGGGGTGCCAGGTGTAAATGATAATGGGAGCCCTTTGATTGAACTTTGTATAGAAAGGGGTTTAGTTATAGGTAATACATATTTTAAGAAAAAGAGGATAAATAAGTATACAAGATATGATGTAGGGCATAATGACAGTAGTTTGTTGGACTATGTATTGGTAGATAAAAGACTGTTGAGTAGACTTCAGGATGTACATGTTTATAGAGGGGCCACAGATATATCAGATCACTTTTTAGTTATAGCTACAGTGGGAGTAAAAGGTAGATGGGATACAAGGAAAATAGAAGCAGTAAGTAAGAGAGAGGTGAAGGTTTATAAACTAAAAGAGGAGGCAGTTAGGGTAAGATATAAACAACTATTGGAGGATAGATGGGCTAGTGAGAGTGTAGGCAATGGAGTCGAAGATGTATGGGGTAGATTTAAAAATGTAGTGTTACAGTGTTCAGCAGAAGTTTGTGGTTACAGGCGAGTGGGTGCGGGAGGGAAGAAGAGCGATTGGTGGAATGATGATGTAGAGAGAGTAGTAAGGGAGAAAAAGTTAGCATATGAGAGTTTTTTACAAAGTAAAAGTGATGCAAGGAGGGAAGAGTATATGAAGAGAAAAAGAGAGGTTAAGAGAGTGGTGAAGCAATGTAAAAAGCGAGCAAATGAGAGAGTGGGTGAGATGTTATCAACAAATTTTGTTGAAAATAAGAAAAGGTTTTGGAGTGAGATTAATAAGTTGAGGAAGCCTAGGGAGCAAATGGATTTGACAGTTAAAAATAGGAGAGGAGAGTTATTAAATGGAGAGTTAGAGGTATCGGGAAGATGGAGGGAATATTTTGATGAGTTGTTAAATGTTGATGAAGACAGGGAAGCTGTGATTTCTTGTATAGGGCAAGGAGGAATAACATCTTGTAGGAGTGTGGAAGAGCCAGTTGTGAGTGTGGGTGAAGTTCGTGAGGCAGTGGGTAGAATGAAAGGGGGTAAGTCAGCTGGGATTGATGGGATAAAGATAGAAATGTTAAAAGCAGGTGGGGATTAAGTTTTGGAGTGGTTAGTGCTATTATTTAATAAATGTATGGAAGAGGGTAAGGTACCTAGGGATTGGCAGAGAGCGTGTATTGTTCCTTTGTATAAAGGCAAAGGGGACAAAAGATAGTGCAAAAATTATAGGGGAATAAGTCTGTTGAGTGTACCTGGTAAAGTGTATGGTAGAGTTATTATTGAAAGAATTAAGAGTAAGACAGAAAGCAGGATAGCAGATGAACAAGGGGGCTTTAGGAAAGGTAGGGGTGTGTAGACCAAGTGTTTACAGTGAAACATATAGGTGAACAGTATTTGGATAAGGGTAAAGAGGTTTTTGTGGCATTTATGGATTTAGAAAAGGCGTATGATAGGGTGGATAGGGGGGCAATGTGGCAGATGTTGCAGGTGTATGGAATAGGAGGTAGGTTACTGAAAGCAGTGAAGAGTTTTTATGAGGATAGTGAGGCTCAAGTTAGAGTGTGTAGGAGGGAAGGAGACTATTTCCCAGTAAAAGTGGGCCTTAGACAAGGATGTGTGACGTCACCGTGGTTGTTCAATGTATTTATAGATGGGGTTGTAAGAGAAGTGAATGCGAGGGTCTTGGCAAGAGGTGTGGGGTTAAAAGATAAAGAATTAAATACAAAGTGGGAGTTGTCACAGTTGCTTTTTGCTGATGACACTGTGCTTTTGGGAGATTCTGAAGAGAAGTTGCAGAGGTTGGTGGATGAATTTGGTAGGGTGTGTAAAAGAAGAAAATTTAAAGTGAATATAGGAAAGAGTAAGGTGATGAGGATAACAAAAAGATTAGGTGACGAAAGATTGGATATCAGATTGGAGGGAGAGAGTATGGAGGAGGTGAATGTATTCAGATATTTGGGAGTGGACATGTCAGCAGATGGGTCTATGAAGGATGAGGTGAATCATAGAATTGATGAGTGAAAAAGGGTGAGTGGAGCACTTCGGAGTCTGTGGAGACAAAGAACTTTGTCCATGGAAGTAAAGAAGGAAATGTATGAGAGTATAGTTATACCAACACTCTTATATGGGTGTGAAGCATGGGTGTTGAATGTTGCAACGACGAGAAGGCTGGAGGCAGTGGAGATGTCATGTCTGAGGTCAATGTGTGGTGTGAATATAATGCAGAGAATTCGGAGTTTGGAAATTAGGAGGAGGTGCGGGATTACCAAAACTATTATCCAGAAAGCTGAGGAGGGGTTGTTGAGGTGGTTCGGACATGTAGAGAGAATGGAACGAGACAGAATAACTTCGAGAGTGTATAAATCTGTAGTGGAGGGAAGGCAGGGTAGGGGTCGGCCTAGGAAAGGTTGGAGGGAGGGGGTAAAGGAAGTTTTGTGTGCGAGGGGCTTGGACTTCCAGCATGCATGTGTGAGCGTATTTGATAGGAGTGAATGGAGACAAATGGTTTTTAATACTTGACGTGCTGTTGGAGTGTGAGCAAAGTAACATTTATGAAGGGATTCAGGGAAACCGGCAGGCCGGACTTGAGTCCTGGAGATGGGAAGTACAGTGTCTGCACTCTGAAGGAGGGGTGTTAATGTTGCAGTTTTATAACTGTAGTGTAAAGCACCCCTCTGGCAAGACAGTGATGGAGTGAATGATGATGAAAGTTTTTCTTTTTTGGGCCACCCTGCCTTGGTGGGAATCGGCCGATGTGTTAATAAAAAAAAAATTGATGAGGGTACACTGCCTTTGCCTGCCTCCCTTCCTCCCTCCCTGCCTCCCTGCCAGCTAGTCAACCAGCCAGCCAGCCAGCCAGGGATGATGTGTTAGCCTCGTCTTAATACCAATCTAATGAGAGTGATGACATTTGACAAATGAGGGTACACTGCCTTCCCTTTATTTGTTTTCACTGTTTTATCTGTCTGTCTGCTTGTCTCTCTTTCTGTCTCTCTCTGTCTCAGAGGCAGTCACTAGTGAACCAACATTGCCATATCTGAGTCGATACATATTATTTGCCAGTCTGGATTTCTTGGATTATCCTAGGTAATTTACACTATGTATTTATCCTATGTAATTTACACTATGTATTTATCCTAGGTTATTTACACTATGTATTTATGTGTACCTGTGTGACAGAGCAAACTAGCTAGCCAGCCAGCTGGTCAGCCAGCCGGCCAGCCAGCCAGCCTTCCCCCACTGTCTTCCCCATCCACCCCACTGTCTCCCCCACTCTCTTCCACCCCCTCCCCACCACTCACACTGCCTTTCCTACCACTCAGAATGTCGGACTGAGGTATTCCTTAACACATGGTTTGGTGATAAAGGTGCACTAAATCACCACTCCCACAATGCAATGCGGGTGCATAGATTTTTTTTCCTACTGTGCACCCTTACCACATAGACCCATTCAGGCTTACCAGCTCCCCCTTCCCCTTGATTTGAAGGCTATAGAATTTATGTGTACTAGTACGTGGAAAACC
Source organism: Cherax destructor (assembly GCA_009830355.1). Lineage (NCBI taxonomy): Eukaryota > Metazoa > Arthropoda > Malacostraca > Decapoda > Parastacidae > Cherax > Cherax destructor. Next base: position 11,771 of record WNWK01028741.1, on the reverse strand, counting down.
CCAGCACGTAAGCCGTACTAGTATGACCGAAACCCCCAAAGGGTTAACTAGACATTCCATCACCTTGCAAGCTGCACTACCTGGAGAAAATTCCAGGGGTCAACGCCCTCGCGGCCCGGTCTGTGACCAGGCCTCCTGTTGAACCAGAGCCTGATCAACCAGGCTGTTACTGCTGGCCTCACGCAGTCCAACGTACGAACCACAGCCCGGCTGATCAGGTACCGACTTGAGGTGGCTGTCCAGTGCCTGCTTGAAGACAGCCAGGGGCTTGTTGGTAATCCCCCTGATGTATGCTGGGAGGCAGTTGAACAATCTTGGGCCCCTCACACTTATTGTGTTGTCCCTCAACATGCTAGTGGCACCCCTGCTCTTCATTGGAGGGATGTTACATCGCCTACCGAGTCTTTTGCTTTCGTAGGGAGTGATTTTTGTGTGCAAGTTTGGTACTAAGCCCTCGAGAATTTTCCTTGTGTATATAATAATGTATCTCTCCCGCCTGCGTTCTAGAGAGTACAGGTTTAGGAACTTCAAGCGTTCCCAGTAGTTGAGGTGGTTTATCGCACTTATGCGTGGGTTGAAGGTTCTCTGCACATTTTCAAGGTCAGCAATTTCACCCGCCTTGAAAGGTGCAGTTAGTGTGCAGCAATATTCCAGCCTAGATAGAACAAGCGATCTGTAAAGTGTCAACATACTCTTGGCATCCCTGGTTTTGAAGGTTCTCATTATCCATCCTGTCATTTTTCGAGCAGATGCAATTGCTACATTGTTATGGTCCTTGAAGGTGAGATCCTCTGACATGATCACTCCCAGGTCTTTGACATTAGTTTTTCGCTCTATTGTGTGGTTGGAATTAGTTTTGTACTCCGATGAGATTTTAATTTCTTCACGTTTTCCGTATCTGAGTAATTGAAATTTCTCATCATTGAACTTCATATTGTTTTTGCAGCCCATTTAAAGATTTGGTTTATGTCTGCTTGGAGTCTTGCAGTGTCTTCAACGGTGGACACTGTCATACAGATTCGGGTATCATCTGCAAAGGAAGACACAGCACTGTGGCTTATATCCCTGTCAATGTCTGATATGAGGATGAGGAATAGGATGGGAGCAAGTACTGTGCCTTGTGGAACAGAGCTTTTCACAGTAGCTGCCTCAGACTTTACTCTGTTGACTACTACTCTTTGTGTTCTACGTGTTAGGAAATTATAGATCCATCTACCAACTTTTCCTGTTATGCCTTTATCATGCATTTCGTGTGCTATTACAAAATGGTCACACTTGTCAAAGGCTTTTGCAAAATCTGTGTATATAACATCTGCATTCTGTTTGTCTTCTAGAGCATCCAGGACCTTGTCGTAGTGGTCCAGTAGTTGGGACAGACAGGAGCGGCCTGCTCTAAACCCATGCTGTCCTGGGTTGTGCAATTGATGGGTATCAAGATGGGTGGCGATCTTGCTTCTTAGAACCCTTTCAAAGATTTTTATGATATGGGACGTTAGCGCAATTGGTCTGTAGTTCTTTGCTATTGCTTTACTGCCCCCTTTGTGGAGCGGGGCTATGTCTGTTGTTTTTAGTAGCTGCGGGACGATCCCAGTGTCCATGCTCCCTCTCCATAGGATGTTAAAAGCATGTGATAGGGGCTTCTTGCAGTTCTTGATGAACACGGAGTTCCATGAGTCTGGGCCTGGAGCAGAGTGAATGGGCATGTCATTTATTGCCTTTTCGAGGTCATTTGGCGTCGTGATGATGTCAGAAAGGCATGCGTCTGTCAAGTTCTGTGGCACTCTCATAAAAAAATCATTTAGGTTTTCGATTTTCAGTCTGGTTAGTGGCTCGCTAAAGACTGAGTCATACTGGGATTTAATAACTCACTCATTTCCTTGCTGTCATCTGTGTAGGACCCATCTGGTTTAAGTAGGGGCCCAATACTGGTTGTTGTTCTCGACTTTGATTTTGCATAGGAAAAGAAATACTTAGGGTTTCTTTCAATTTCATTTATGGCTCTTAGTTCTTCCCGTGTCTCTTGATTCCTATAAGATTCCTTTAGTTTTAATTCGATGTTTGCTATTTCTCTGACTAGTGTCTCCCTAGGTATTTCAGAGATATTGGCCTCCTGTAGATGCTCCGTTATTCTTTGCATTCGCCTGTATAGGGAGCGCCTCTCTCTTTCTAGTTTCCATCTTCTCCTCCTTTTCCTTAAGGGAATTTGCCTTGAGCAAACCTCAAGTACCACAGAGTTAATTTGTTCTAGACATAGGTTGGGATCCATGATGCTTAGGCAATCTTCCCAGTTTATATCATTTAGAACTTGGTTTACTTGGTCCCACCTTATGTTTTTGTTATTGAAGTTGAATTTGGAGAAAGCTCCCTCACGGCTGATCACATTTTGTTGATCTGGGGCTCCCCGCATGCATGTCTGGACCTCTATTATGTTGTGATCTGAGTATATTGTTTTTGATATGATGACATTTCGTATCAGATCATCATTGTTGGTGAAGATGAGGTCCGGCGTATTCTCTAATCTTGTGGGCTCTACTATTTGCTGGTTTAAGGTGAACTTGGTGCAGAGATTTAAAAGTTCATGCATGTGTGAATTTTCATCTGAGCTGCCTCCTGGTGTTATCTCTGCTACCACATTGTTTGCAATGTTCCTCCATTTTAGGTGCCTGAGGTTGAAATCCCCCAGTAGCAAGATGTTGGGGGCAGGAGCTGTAAGATTTTCCAGACAGTGGTCAATTTTCAGAAGCTGTTCCTGGAATTGTTGGGATGTTGCATCCGGGGGCTTGTAGACAACCACGATGACCAGGTTTTGATTCTCGACCTTTATTGCTAATACTTCAACTACATCATTTGAGGCATTTAGTAATTCTGAACATATAAGTGACTTTGTGATATACAGGCCAACCCCCCCTTTTTGCCTGTTCACTCTGTCACACCTGTATAGGTTGTAGCCCGGGATCCATATTTCATTGTCCAAGTGATCTGTTATGTGGGTCTCTGTGAAAGCCGCAAACATAGCATTTGACTCTGTAAGCAGTCCACGAATGTAAGGCACCTTGTTGTTTGTTGCTGGCTTTAGACCCTGTATATTAGCAAAGATGAATGTAGTTGGATTGGTGGTATTCGTGGTATGGGGGGGGTCTTTTTTTCCTGGCTCTAATATCTGTTGTAATGGAGTGGAGGCCACTGACTGTGATTCCACTCCAGAAATGATTGCAGTTGGTGTACAATTTCTGTCATTTCCTGCCAGCTTTTTTTCCTTCCTGGCACTAAAAAACCTCTCTTTCTCCGGAGTGGCTGTGGCTACCCTGATTTTGCCATTGTGTGGATGTTCTGTGTCGCCTCGTACCCTTTAGGTGGTATGCCTGGCAATATAAGTTATAGCACTGTCTTTCCTGAATTGATGTGTGGCACATTTCAGGGTGGAAAAACTTACAGGACGGGAGGTTGCATTTGCCTGTTTTCATATGGGAACGGCATTTTCTGGGGTGATCATAATTGCATGTCCCATCTGATTTCCCAGATTTTCCATGCCTGCAGATACCAAGTGCATAATATTCACATAGGCCTGGTTTCCGTTTGCCCTGGTTTTTTGTGACTGTGTTCCCCATTGGTGTGTGTGTTCCTGTCTCATGTCTGTCTTCGTTACTATTGCTAACAATGGAGCCTTCAATTGTTTCCGGTAATTTATCTTCAGTATTTCCCTGGGCATCCCCTTGTTTACTATCTACTATGGTATTGCTAGTTTGTACCACTGTTTTGTGTGTGTCCTTGTCTACACCTTTTTCCCCATCATTTATTTCACTAGAGCTACTGTCCCTCTTCAGGTCACCATCATTTATTTCTCCATTCTTAAATATATTGGGTATCATTTCAACATCTGTACCAGGGGCGGTAGCATCATCTGTCTCTGATTTTTTACTGTCCCAACTGTTATAGAAAGCTGTCATGTTTTTTATGAAGTCCGATTTGGTGTTGTCATCTTTTAATATCGATGTGGTAAGAGCGATGGGATGGTAGTGGGAGGTATCACATCGAGTAGTACCGGTTTGCTAAAAGGGAGAACAATAGCAGACTTCCACAGCTGGGGAATAACTCTTTGTGACCATATAAGATTAAAGAGTCGTAAGAGGACAGTAAGAGCAGACTGATATAAATGCTGTAGCATACAAATATGTATGCTGTCTGGCCCAGCTGCCGATGATCGGCAAGCAGAGAGTGTTGCCTCCAGTTCTTGAAGGGTAAAAGGCACATTATAAGATTCCTCTCTGAGAGAAGAAAAATCTAAGGGCTTTAACTCGCTGGCACACTTAGAAGAATGGAACAAGGGGCATAGATGGAGCCCCTGAGAAATGCGGACCAGATGATTACCAATTTCAGTGGCAATGGCAAGAACAAGAGCCGGGTCGGGGGAGAATTAACCACTCAATATCCGCACTTTCTTCAAGACTGCACTCATCGAGGAAGCCAAAGTGATGGTAGAAACGTAATCCCACCAGCAAGTGTGTTTAACGTCATGTTATGTACATGACATGGTGAACAATTGCTCTCCTATGCTTAAAATCAAGGAGTCTCTCTGTGGTTCTGTTATACTGGTACCTGCCCCACGCAGCGTATTTCAGATGTACTTCCCGAGCACAAGCAGGAGACCACCAAGGCACGCATTTCTGAGAATGCTTGCTCGAGGTTTGGGAGATAGAATGTGAAGCTGCAATTAAGACAGAGGACGAGAAGAGATGTAGAACCTCATTAATGGAGGACAAAGAAGGAGCCTCATGAAAAGCAGTAAGATGTGTGAAAAGGTCCCAATTCGCCTGGTCAAATTGCTAGCGTGGGCTACGAAGAGATGGAGAATACAAAGGGGACTTAAGGATAATTGGAAAATGATTGCTGTCATGAAAGTCCGGGAGGACAGACCAAGTGAAGTCGAGGACAGTTGAAGAAGAGCAGATGGAGAGATCCATGCAAGAGAAAGACTGAGTTGAAGGATCAAAATGGGTAGAAGTACCCATAATTAAAACATGGAGGGGGAGAGAAGCAAGAAATGCCTCCAACTGAATGCCTTGGGAGTCAAAGTGCGATCCCCCCAGAGAAAATGGTGTGCAATAAAATCGCCAAGTAACAGAAGAGGTGGCGACAAGAAAGAAACCAGAAAATCAACATCTGGGATAGACAATGCCCAAGAAGGGGAGAGATATAAAGAACAGAATGTATACCATTTATTAGAGTAGATACGGGCTGCAGTGTATTATTATTATTATTATTATTATTATTATTATTATTATTATTATTATAATCAAAAAGAAGTGCTAAACCACAGGGGTCATACAACGCAGCAGGTTAGGGCAGGATGCAGGGAGAATGGGTTGTAAGACGGAGAGAGATGATTAGTAGGGTATGGAGTGCAGCAGGACAGTGGATAGTGCAGGGATAGAGGGAAGCAAGAGATCGAGGTAGAAGGGACTGAGGGAGGTGCTAGAGGTATAATCTTCAGAGTTTGTGTAGTAAGTCAGTTTCTGTCAAAAACTCAATGAGAGAGTCATGATTAAAGGAGGGTCCATCAGCAAGAAGGGAAGGTAAAGAAAGGGCCATAGGGAGAAGACGACGTTGGAGGTAAATTCTGCGTGCTGGTAGATAGAGTGGGCAGTCCAACAGAATATGGCAAACAGATACTTGAACCTGACAATGTGTACAGAGAGGGACAGGGAGCCTCTCCATGAGATACCCATGAGTAAGACGAGTGTGGCCGATGAGAAGACGGGAGAGTGTAGTCTCCCAACATCGACATTGGTGACAAGAAGGCCAGAAACCTATACTCGGTTTAATAGAATGAAGTTTGTTATTTAGCAGGTCAGACCTCCCGTCCTGTAAGTTTTTCCACCCTGAAATGTGCCACACATCAATTCAGGAAAGACAGTGCTATAACTTATATTGCCAGGCATACCACCTAAAGGGTACGAGGCGACACAGAACATCCAGACCATGGCAAAATCAGGGTAGCCACAGCCACTCAGGAGAGAGAGGTTTTTTAGTGCCAGGAAGGAAAAAAAGCTGGCAGGAAATGACAGAAATTGTACACCAACTGCAATCATTTCTGGAGTGGAATCACAGTCAGTGGCCTCCACTCCATTACAACAGATATTAGAGCCAGGAAAAAAAGACCCCCCCCCCATACCACCAATCCAACTACATTCATCTTTGCTAATAAACAGGGTCTAAAGCCAGCAACAAACAACAAGGTACCTTACATTCGTGGACTGCTTACAGAGTCAAATGCTATGTTTGCGGCTTTCACAGAGACCCACATAAGAGATCACTTGGACAATGAAATATGGATCCCGGGCTACAACCTATACAGGTGTGACAGAGTGAACAGGCAAAAAGGGGGGGGGTTGTCCTGTATATCACAGAGTCACTTATATGTTCAGAACTACTAAATGCCTCAAATGATGTAGTTGAAGTATTACCAATAAAGGTCGAGAATCAAAACCTGGTCATCGTGGTTGTCTACAAGCCCCCGGATGCAACGTCCCAACAATTCCAGGAACAGCTTCTGAAAATTGACCACTGTCTGGAAAATCTTCCAGCTCCTGCCCCCAACATCTTGCTACTGGGGGATTTCAACCTCAGGCACCTAAAATGGAGGAACATTGCAAACAATGTGGTAGCAGAGATAACACCAGGAGGCAGCTCAGATGAAAATTCACACATGCATGAACTTTTAAATCTCTGCACCAAGTTCACCTTAAACCAGCAAATAGTGGAGCCCACAAGATTAGAGAATACGCTGGACCTCATCTTCACCAACAATGATGATCTGATACGAAATGTCATTATATCAAAACAATATACTCTGATCACAACATAATAGAGGTCCAGACATGCATGTAGGGAGCCCCAGATCAACAAAATGTGATCAGCCGTGAGGGAGCTTTCTCCAAATTCAACTTCAATAACAAAAACATAAGGTGGGACCAAGTAAACCAAGTCCTAAATGATATAAACTGGGAAGATTGCCTAAGCATCACGGATACCAACCCATGTCTAGAACAAATTAACTATGTGGTACTTGAGGTTTGCTCAATGCAAATTCCCTTAAGGAAAAGGAGGAGAAGATGCAAACTAGAAAGAGAGAGGCACTCCTATACAGGCGAAGGCACAGAATAACGGAGCGGCTACAGGAGGCCAATATCTCTGAAATACGTAGGGGGACACTAGTCAGAGAAATAGCAAACATCGAATTAAAACTAAAGGAATCTTATAGGAATCAAGAGACACGGGAAGAACTAAGAGCCATAAATGAAATTGAAAGAAACCCTAAGTATTTCTTTTCCTATGCAAAATCAAAGTCGAGAACAACAACCAGTATTGGGCCACTACTTAAACCGGATGGGTCCTACACAGATGACAGCAAGGAAATGAGTGAGTTACTTAAATCCCAGTATGACTCAGTCTTTAGCGAGCCACTAACCAGACTGAAAATCGAAAACCTAAATGATTTTTTCATGAGAGTGCCACAGAACTTGACAGATGCATGCCTTTCTGACATCATCACGACGACAAATGACTTCGAAAAGGCAATAAATGACATGCCCATGCACTCCACTCCAGGCCCAGACTCATGGAACTCCGTGTTCATCAAGAACTGCAAGAAGCCCCTATCACATGCTTTTAACATCCTATGGAGAGGGAGCATGGACACTGGGATCGTCCCGCAGCTACTAAAAACAACAGACATAGCCCCGCTCCACAAAGGGGGCAGTAAAGCAATAGCAAAGAACTACAGACCAATTGCGCTAACGTCCCATATCATAAAAATCTTTGAAAGGGTTCTAAGAAGCAAGATCGCCACCCATCTTGATACCCATCAATTGCACAACCTAGGACAGCATGGGTTTAGAGCAGGCCGCTCCTGTCTGTCCCAACTACTGGACCACTACGACAGGGTCCTGGATGCTCTAGAAGATAAACAGAATGCAGATGTTATATACACAGATTTTGCAAAAGCCTTTGACAAGTGTGACCATGGTGTAATAGCACACAAAATGCATGATAAAAGAATAACAGGAAAAGTTGGTAGATGGATCTATAATTTCCTAACACGTAGAACACAAAGAGTAGTAGTCAACAGAGTAAAGTCTGAGGCAGCTACTGTGAAAAGCTCTGTTCCACAAGGCACAGTACTTGCTACCATCCTATTCCTCATCCTCATATCCGACATTGACAGGGATATAAGTCACAGTGCTGTGTCTTCCTTTGCAGATGACACCTGAATCTGTATGACAGTATCCACCATTGAAGACACTGCAAGACTCCAAGCAGACATAAACCAAATCTTTAAATGGGCTGCAGAAAACAATATGAAGTTCAATGATGAGAAATTTCAATTACTCAGATACGGAAAACGTGAAGAAATTAAAATCTCATCGGAGTACAAAACTAATTCCAACCACACAATAGAGCGAAAAACTAATGTCAAAGACCTGGGAGTGATCATGTCAGAGGATCTCACCTTCAAGGACCATAACAATGTAGCAATTGCATCTGCTCGAAAAATGACAGGATGGATAATGAGAACCTTCAAAACCAGGGATGCTAAGCCCATGTTGACACTTTACAGATCGCTTGTTCTATCTAGGCTGGAATACTGCTGCACACTAACTGCACCTTTCAAGGCGGGTGAAATTGCTGACCTTGAAAATGTGCAGAGAACCTTCACCGCACGCATAAGTGCGATAAACCACCTCAACTACTGGGAACGCTTGAAGTTCCTAAACCTGTACTCTCTAGAACGCAGGCGAGAGAGATACATTATTATATACACATGGAAAATTCTCGAGGGCTTAGTACCAAACTTGCACACACAAATCACTCCCTACGAAAGCAAAAGACTCGGCAGGCGATGTAACATCCCCCCAATGAAGAGCAGGGGTGCCACTAGCACGTTGAGGGACAACACAATAAGTGTCAGGGGCCCAAGATTGTTCAACTGCCTCCCAGCATACATCAGGGGGATTACCAACAAGCCCCTGGCTGTCTTCAAGCAGGTACTGGACAGGCACCTCAAGTCGGTACCTGATCAGCCGGGCTGTGGTTCGTACGTTGGACTGCGTGCGGCCAGCAGTAACAGCCTGGTTGATCAGGCTCTGGTCCAACAGGAGGCCTGGTCACGGACCGGGCCGCGGGGGCGTTGACCCCTGGAATTCTCTCCAGGTAGACTCCAGGTAGCGTTGTTGCCAACGGGTGCGAAGGTGGGTAGCAATGACCGCAAAATAGTTCGTGAATGGAACAACTCTATATGAAACTGTAAGGTCATGTACTGCTGACCGCACAGCAGTGTCTGCCTGTTCATTGTCCTGTACGTCAACATGACCAGGGACCCAACAAAAATAATATCTTTGTGCCTGCTAGAGATAGGTGAACCAAAGTTGGAATGAAGAACAAGGGGGTGAGGTGTATCAATTTTACGGATAGCCTGTAAAGCACTAAGAGAGTCTGAAACAACCACAAATGATGACACAGACATAGATGCAATACTGATAAGTGCCACAAGAATAGCATACAATTCAGCCAGAATATGCTAGCCGGAAACACTGCTGTGAATCCGACGCCTTCAGACGACTTTGAACCATGGGTGTAAACTGGATGGCATGGGAATGAAAATGGAAGTGGTCTAGAAAGAAAGAGTGATAAGCTGCTGTAGGTAGTTGGGCTTTCGCACAAAGTAGAGGAATAGAACAGACACGGACAGCAGGAACTTCCCAAGGGGGTAGGGGAAAGTGAGAAGCCACATGAACATATGAAGGCGATAGCTGAAGGGAAGACGAGTGAATGTAGACGAAGAGAAAAGAGACGAAGTAAACAGGGGCGACGAACAAATAACAAGTGTCTACTAACATCTGTGACACTCCTATACATGGAAGGATTGCAGAGGTCATGAGAGCAAACATAATAGCGAATGCAATGTGCATCATGATGATCAGACAAGGATGGAATGTTCGCTTCTACATAGAGGCTCTCAACCGGGGAAGAACGAAAAGCACCAAGGCATAAGCGTAATCCCTGGTGATGGATGGGATTAAGGCTGGAAAGAGTAGCAGGAGAGGCTGCCGAATATATCTTGTCACCATAATCGAGTTTCGATAAAATTAGGGCTGAATGTAGGCGAAGTAGAGTTCTACGATTAGCCCCCCCCCCATGAAAGATGTGCGAGGGTTTTAAGGAGGTTCAGCCGGCTATGACAAGTCGCCTTCAGAGAGGTAATGTGAGGTTTCCAGGACAATCTACTGTCAAACAGGAGGCTGAGAAACCTGACTGTATCACGTTCTGGGATACGTGAGCTGTATAGGTACAATGGATGATCAGAGACCACTGAACGTCTAGTAAACGTAATTTGATGAGTTTTGCCACTAGAAAATTTAAACCCGTGAATAGTGGCCCAATCAGAAACCCGGTTGATGGCATGCTGGAGGGAAACTGCAATGAGGTGACAGTCAGCACCTGCACAAGCTATAGCAAAGTCATCCACATAGAGTGATGACCAAATATTGGATGGGAGAACAGATGCCAGATTATTTATAGCAAGGAGAAAGAGAATTGTGCTCAGAACACAACCCTTGGGGACACCTTCAGCTTGGACAAATTCCGGGGAAAGCTCATTACTAACCCGGACATGGAAATGTCTGTCAGTTAAGAAGGCTTTAAGGAAAAATGGTAGATTGCCTTGGAGGCCAAAGGAGTGGGCCTGGGCCAAGATATTAAACCTCCAAGTTGTGTCATAAGCCTTCTCAAGGTCGACAAAGATGGCAATAACTGAGTGGTTATTAGCAAAGGCATTTTGAATATACATATCTAAGCCCAGTAAAAGGTCAATGGCAGAACGACCCTAACAAAAGCCATATTGACTAGGGGAGAGACTATTGTGTGTCTAAATACCACATCAAACGTCTATTAACTAGATGTTCCATCACCTTGCAAACTGCACTGGTAAGAGCGATGGGACGGTAGTGGGAGGTATCACATCCCATAGTACCTGGTTTGCGAAAAGGGAGAACAATAGCAGACTTCTACAGCTGGGGAAGAACTCCTTGCGACCATATAAGATTAAAGAGTCGTAAGAGGACAGTAAGAGCAGACTGATGTAAATGCTGTAGCATACGAATATGTATGCTGTCTGGCCCAGCTGCTGATGATCGGCAAGCAGTGTGTGTTGCCTCCACTTCTTGAAGGGTAAAAGGCACATTATAAGATTCTTCTCTAAGAGAAGCAAAATCTAAGAGCTTTAACTCGCTGGCAGACTTAGAAGAAAGGAACGAGGGGCATAGATGGAGCCCCTGAGAAATGCGGACAAGATGATTACCAAATTCAGTGGTAACGGCAAGAGGGTGTGCTATATCGACACCGGCAACCTGAAGAACAGGAGCCGGGTCAGGGGAAAATATACCACTCAATTTCTGCACTTTCTTCAAGACTGCACTCATCAAGGAAGCCGAAGTGACAGTAGTCTCGCCAGCAAGTGCGTTTAGCGTAATGTATGACACGGTGAGCAAGTGCTCTCTTCTGCTTAAAATCAAGGAGTCTCTCTGTGGTTCTGTTATATCGATACCTGCCCCACGCAGTGCGTTTCAAACGTAGTGCCCGATCACAAGCAGGAGACCACCAAGGCAAGCACTTCTGAGAATGCTTGCCCGAGGTTTGGGCAAGGACTCACTGTCCTTGAGACTCACTGATTTTAGTAACCTACTACTTATTTATCCATTTACAACTTCTGCCTC
>WNWK01028740.1:0-25066 GCA_009830355.1 Cherax destructor | reverse complement strand
ATTACACTTACAAAAGCGTTAAAAAAATAAACTTACATAAAGGGTGAGTTTGGGGACCATCAGAAGTCGAGGTACCACTGTATATACAGTGGTACCCGACTTACGTATTTTTTCATTCCAGAATGCTGTTCATGCCATTACCAAACGAATTTATCTCCATAAGAAATGATGTAAAATAGACTAGTCCTTTTAGACCCCAAAATTACACTTACAAAAGCATTTAAAAATCAACTTACATAAAAGGGTGTGTTTGGGGACCATCGTAAGTCGGTACCACTGTATATATATATATATATGTATATATATATATATATTATATATATATATATACTGTATATATATATATATATATATATATATATATATATATATATATATATATATATATATATATATATATATATTTTGTACACACACACACACTGTATATTCCATTGACATAGACTCTCCTCTTTAAGATGCACAAATGACACAGCAACATTCTAAGGTTCTTTGCTGAGTTTGTCTCTATTAATTATAAATATTATAGACTATATATGACACTGAAATAATTTTTGCTATCCATTAAATCAACTGAATAAACTATGACAAAGTTGCAAGAGTAGAAATATATCATATATACATTATTTTAATGTGTCCTTATTAAATAGTCTGAGATCCTAACTCATATAAAATACTTACTATATACAGTATACATATCTGCTGTGTATACTATATATGTATATATACAGTGGTACCTCAGCATATGAACAGCTCCCAACTCAAACAATTATGTAAGTGTATTATTGTAAGTGCTTTTGTAAGTGTATTTTTGGGGGTCTGAAACGGATTAACCTAATTTACATTATTTCTTATGGGAACAAATTCCTTCGGTATCGGCACTCGAACAGCCTTCTGGAACAAATTCCTTCGGTATCGGCACTCGAACAGCCTTCTGGAACAAATTAAGCTCGTAACCCAAGGTACCACTGTATATATATACAGTGGTACCTCTACTTATGAGCAAAATTCGTTCCAGTCGGCTATTCAAGTGCCGATACCGAAGGAATTTTTTCCCATAAGAAATAATGAAAATTAGGTTAATCCATTTCAGACCCCCAAAAATACACTTACAAAAGCACTTACAAAAATACACTTACATAATTGTTCGAGTTTTGAGCTGCTCGTAAGTAGAGGTACCACTGTACCTAGTTTTTAAGTGGTATAACTTATAAACATTGAATAATGGGGAAGGATTGTTTACCAAACAAGCCAACTTTATATTAAATTGTTCTTAAATCTGTAATTTCATTCTGAACATCACAAAATTAATATATCTAAGTGATGGTAAATTAGTCTAACTAGACAGTATTAAACAATGTAGAGTTAAGTCAACTGTATCAAGGATATATTAGGTTTCAAAGTTTCAATGCAAATACATATTCTTTGCAAGACATGTTTCATCATACAAGTCTTACTGATCTTTCATTTGTGTGTGTGTGTTGCAAAGTGAGTTTTAACTCTGGAATGTTAATGGTAGACAGAAACATCCCAAGAGGTATTATCATCCTCTCGTATGAGGAAAAGCTCGTTAAATGTTTTACTATGGTCAGATTGCTGGGCTTTCATACAAGAATGGAAAATGTCAGACAAATCTTCTCAAGTTTTACTTACATTCAGTAATCACTTGATAGTATGTACTGTGTTTCTTATTAGATACTACTGTTGCTACTATACTGCTGAGGGACTGATTAACTCATCTTTTGTATATAATTCTTCACATTATGTCCTAGTATTGTACTTATAAAGTCACTGGTTGGCAAAACATCTACAAATAAAGACACCCTAATGTTGCACATACAGTGGAACCCCGGATTTCATATACAGTGGACCCTCGGTTAACGAATACCCCGGAAATCGTGCAATTATGTAAGTATAATTTTGTAAGTTCTTGTGGAAGTGTATTTTTGGGGGTCTGAAATAGACTAACCTATGTGAAATTTTTCCTTAAGGGAGTAAATTCGTTCGGTAATGGCACTTGAGCAGACTTCAGGAGTGAAGTTTTTACGAAACTCGGGGGTCCACTGTACACTGAATATCGTACGTTTCGGATTTAAAACATTTTTTTTGTGTGAAATTTTGGTCCGGATTTCGTACCTCCACCCAGAAATCATATGTATCAGACGCGTCCATCTGCCTGGTAAAGAAGGTGAGAAACACGATAGAATTCAAGAAAGAGATTGTAGAAAAATACGAGTGGTGTGTGCTCAGCCGAGCTTGCCAGGATGTATAGGAAGTCGAAATCAACAATCTGTTCCATCCTGGCAAAGAAAGTAGAAATCAAGGAAGCTAAAGTTGCGAAAGGGGTAAATCTGCTAACGAAACAGAGATCACAAACAATCGAAGATGTGAAGTTGTTATTGGTGAGGATCAACGAAAAACAGTTAGCGGGAGATAGTGTTGTGGAGTCGATCATTTGCAAAAAGGCAAGGCCATTGCATGTGGATCTCGTAAAGAAAATGCCTGGAACGAGTGCTGCTGTTAGTGAATTTAAGGCCAACAGAGGCTGGTTCAACAGATTCAAGAAGCGTAGTGGCATACACAGTGTTGTAAGGCATGGTAAGGCTGCAAGTTCAGACAAACGTGCCGACAAAGAATTCGTTGATGAATTCAAGTAGTACGTAGAGACTGAAGGATTCGTCCCCCAACAAGTAGTATTCAATTGACGAAACAGGCCTCTTTTGGAAGAAAATGCCAAAGAGGACCTACATCACGCAGAAGGAAAAGGCACTGCCAGGACACAAGCCTATGAAGGATAGGCTAACTCTTGTTCTGTGGTAACACTAGTGGGGATTTCAAAGTGAAGCCTTTACTAGTGTATCACTCTGAAAATTTCCGTGTTCAAGAAAAACAATGTCATCAAGAGTAAATTGTGTGTGATGTGGAAAGCTAATAATAAGGCATGGGTCACGAGGCAAATTTTCATTGACTTGGTCCATGAAGTGTTTGGCCCGAGTGTGAAAAAGTAACTCCTGGAAAATAAATTGCCACTCAAGTGCCTCCTGGCACTGGACAATGCTCCTGCTCATCCTCAAGACTTGGAAGACCAATTGTTTAGGGACTTAAGTTTTATAACAGTGAAGTTCTTGTCTCCTAACACCACTCCTCTCATCCAGCCCATGGACTAGTAAGTCATTTCTAACTTCAAAAAACTCTACATGAAAGCAATGTTTCAAAGGTGCTTTGAAGTGATCTTGGACACTGAATTGACCCTAAGAGAGTTCTGGAGGAATCACTTCAATATCCTCCAAGCCTTATAGGTAAGGCTTGGCAAGGAGTGACTTCCAGGACTTTGAACTCTGCTTGGAGAAAATTGTGGCCAAAATGTGTCCTCAACAAGGATTTTGAAGGGTTTGAGGCTGACCCTGATGACCCTACACCTGTTGTGGAATCTATTGTGTCTTTGGAGATGTCAATGGGGTTGAAGGTGAGTGGCCAGGATGTGGAAGAGTTGGTGGAGGACCATAGGGAAGAACTAACCACTGAAGAGCTGCAAGATCTTCATCTGGAACATCATCAGACCTTAACTGAGGAAACTGCTTCAGAGGAGGAGGAAGAGAGAGGGGAGAAGATGCCTTCTTCAGTGATTAAGGACATGTGTGCAAAGTGTTCATTTATCCATTTCATTAGTGCTTTATATTTATTTCTCATTGTTTTCTGTATGTAAAACTATAGTTATTCTTCAAAAAAATGTATTTTTTGTTAATATTTTTGGGTGTCTGGAACGGATTAATTGTTTACATTATTTTTTATGGGAAATATTACTTCGGGTTTTGGATTTAGACCGACCTTCTGGAACAGATTAAGTACGAAATCCGGGGTTCCACTGTATGTCTAATTCTTCATCTTGTTGGTACTGTATACTTTCCTGTCTAATTTCTAGAAAGAAAAAAGACTTGCGAGGTTTTCATTAACAGAGTGTAAGATAGCAACCATCCTCCCAGAAGCATCTAAGTAGATTTTTCACATACGGTTTGCAGCATATCTCTCTGTTAGTCTATGTTAGGTTGTCTGCTATCCATAAAAAATAACCATAAAGAATAAAAAGGTAATACCGTAACTTGAACAGTACCTAAATAACCCACACTTCCTCCTCTCAGTCTACTCCCGGCCCCGCCCCCTTCTTGTATATATAATGGCTTCCTTTCCTTTGTGTTTGTGTGTTACTAATTAATGGTTTAAGTCAGACCGAAACATCGTCATAAGTTTCATTTTCCTATGTGCAGATTATTTGTGTAAAAATAACCACTTATAACATACCACAGCAGAAAAAATATATTCATGAGATAAAAGGCAATAAAAAGATCTGTGGTGTGAACGGATAACACAGCCACTGAGTGTAGTCTGTGTATATCAGTCAGAATTCAACTGGTTAAGGCATCTTCATCAGTCTATTTGACTGTCTTTACAACAGTGAAATGATGTGTATAATTAAGAGGATGGGACGGAAATAACCAATGTTGAAAAATTTAGGGAATGATATGACCTGCTGCCAGAGAGTGAGCAAGAAACAGGTATACCATACTATATGTTGCCTCCTATCCCCAGTACTCTTACATTTACAAAGGGACTCAGAGAAAGCCATTAACTGGACTTGTGTTCTGGAGGTGTGAAGCACAGTTCCTTTACTCTGAAGGATGGGCAAGGATGCTGCAGTTCACTAGATCACTTTAAGTGTGTATACAATAGAACTTTAATCAGTTAATGAGACATTTCAGAAAATTGTTTGCAACTTGAATGTTGGGAACTATGTGACTTGTTTATGGTTTGTCAGACCAAAACATTATCATCAGTTTCAGTCTCCCGAGTGCGGGTTATTTGTGTAGTGAACTGAAAGCCTATTTTACCTAACACCCATTATATAATGGTAGATAATTTCCTGAACTATAATTTTCTAACGCAATTTATTTTTAACAAAGAAATTAAAATTAATGCACACTACTCAAATGAAGTTCTCTTACCTTTCCTCTCTCTCCCCAGCCCTCACATTTCATCTTCACCTCTCAATTATGTCTTAACCTTCCTCTCTCCCATTTTATCCTTGCCTCTTAAATTCCCTCATATCTGACACAACACACTAACATCTCTACTCACCACACTGTTATGATCATTGTATTATGTGCCTGAGTATGTGATGTGGCAAGGTTAAGGGCAATAGGTACTGAATCATGCAGGAAGGAGGGTTGTGGCACAGGTAACTACAGTAAATACCTGAGTTACTAGTATTAGTGTGGGTTGTAACAAGTAAAGCAGGTACCTGGCCATTATGTGAGTGTTGTAACAAGTATAGCAGGTACCTGGTTATTATGTGTGTTATAACAAGTGCAGTAGGTACCTGGTTATTGTGTGTTGTAACAATTGTAGCAGGTACCTGGTTATTATGTGAGTGTTGTAACAAGTATAGCAGGTACCTGGTTATTATGTGAGTGTTATAACAAGTATAGCAGGTACCTGGTCATTATGTGAGTGTTGTAACAAGTGTAGCAGGTTCCTGGTCATTATGTGAGTGTTGTAACAAGTGAAGCAGGTACCTGGTTATTATGTGAGTGTTGTAACAAGTGTAGCAGGTACCTGGTCATTATGTGAGTGTTGTAACAAGTGAAGCAGGTACCTGGTTATTATGTGAGTGTTGTAACAAGTGTAGCAGGTACCTGGTCATTATGTGAGTGTTGTAACAAGTGTAGCAGGTACCTGGTCATTATGTGAGTGTTGTAACAGGTGTAGCAGGTACCTGGTCATTATGTAAGTGTTGTAATAGGTGTAGCAGTGGAACCTTGGTACTCAAACTTAATTCGTTCCAAAAGGCTGTTCAAGTGTCAATCTGTCCGCGTACTGATTGAATTTTTCCCAACCAATTTTCTTTTTGGTTGGCTGTTATCACTAACCCTCATGATGACTTATTTAAACAATATAAAAAAAACACCAAAAAATGTGAAGAAAAACAAAATAGTTTGCAGCGAAGTTCTGGCAGGTCATGTCTGTTTGGTCGAATGCTGAGCAAACGGTTGACTACCGAGCGATTTGTTTACCGAACAAAGCGTTTGAATTATTTGAGTACAGAGCTCTTCCAGTACTGAGGTTCCACTGTACCTGGTCATTATATGAGTGTTGTAACAAGTGAAGAAGGTACCTGGTCATTATGTGAGTTGTAACAAGTGTAGCAGGTACCTGGTCATTATATGAGTGTTGTAACAAGTACAGTCTCTCCTCACTTAACGACGGAATTCTGTTCCTAAGAGTACGTCGGTAAACAAATTGGTTGTTAAGCAAGAAGCATACTATACTGGTAGTGGGTTTGTGTCAACCATCTTTAGATATTGTTTTAATGTCACCTTTGCACCATTTGTAACATTTTTAGTATATTTTTAAATGATTATACAGTAGTGTACTGTATATTGTAATAAACAGAATAGAGGAAATCAGCTCTAATATACATTACTTAGGTATGCATACTGGTCAGAGAGCTGGTTGTAAGTCAGAGCGGTGATTAAATGAGTACGTCATTAAGTGAGAAGAGACTGAACAATGTTCCATGGCTCATGTCCTGCCTGGTGTTGTACATATGGACAATGTTTTCCATTTCTTGTTTGCATTCTGAGGGATTTATGGTGTCAAATACAATATATATTGCATAATGAAAAAACTGTTTTGAGCCTCAACTTTTCTGTTGTTTATTGGACTTTTCTTTAATTATCGGTGTATGAAGCTCTTATCAGTGCTGCGGCACTGTAGAGGTGAATTTTGACTTGGACTTTGCATAAATGTAGAATACAGTGGTACCTCGAGTTACGAACTTAATTCGTTCCAGAAGGCTGTTCGAGTGCGGATATCGAACGAATTTGTTCCCAAAAGGAATAATGAAGATTAGATTAATCCGTTTCAGACCCCCCAAAATACACTTACAAAAGCCCTTACAAAAATACACTTACATAATTGTTCAAGTTGGGAGCTGTTCGTAACTTGAAGTACCACTGTATTTGGGATGTTTTGCAATTTCCTGAATTTTTTGTTCTTTTTCCATCTGGTATGAATGTTGCAGTTTCTGTTCTGCACTGGTAATCTCTTGGCGTATATCATCTTTCCTTTGTTATGTGCCCATTTTTAAGCTGTTCAGTAACTTCTTTCTTTTTCTGTATACACTTCCATATTCTCTTTAAACATCTGATTTCCTTGTAGGGTTTCCCAGCAGAACATATTTGATAGACTATGTAATGCTTCTGTCTTCAGCTTTTCCATGTACAGTCCTGGTGTGGGTTAAGGTTGTGCACAATCATTTCTTAGGGAATGTCTGATAGTTTTTATATATATTGTTTCAGACAATTCTCCAATTGTTCAAGTTAAATTTACTGAACAGCCCTTCTTGTTGGCTATTTCTTAGGCTCTCTATGCATGGATTTATGCTTGTTTTTACCCTATTGTTCCTCATTGTTTGTGAAGATCAAGTCCAGTGCATTTTTATTTCAAGTAAGTTCTGATAACTGTTGGTTCAAAGAAAACTTTCCACAGAGCCTCAATATCTATCTGTGTTGGGCTAATGTGCTTCCAGATACAGTGGTACCTCGGTTAATGATGGTCCCCAAACTAACCCTTTTATGTAAGTTTATTTTTTTAAATGCTTTTGTAAGTGTATTTTTGAGGGGTCTAAAAGGACTAGTCTATTTTACATTATTCCTAAAGGGGATAAATTCGTTTGGTAATGGCACTTGAACAGCATTCTGGAATGAAAAAATATCGTTAACCGAGGTACAACTGTACTACTTCTGGTACAATGCTGCCATCTACCATCTTACACTTAACATTTAGAATGTTGAAGTCTCCAAGAAGGACAATAATTGGTGTACAATTTTCCAGGGTTTCAAGGCAGCTATGAATCTTCCTAATGTGTTTTGTGAATTCCTCTCCCATTGTTGATGGTTGTTTATATACAAGGATAATTACAAGCTTCAGGTTCTTCACTTCAATACTCAGTACTTCTATTGTGTTATATTATGATTTCAACAGTTCTGTGCAGCAAACTGAGTCTCTGTAAGAGTCCAACTCCTCAATGTGACTTTCTTGTATATACATTATAGTTTTGACTACAAAACATTCCTTGTATCTTTCTGCGAACATTCTAAACATTTCATTTGTCTCTTCAAAGAATCTACTTATATACTAGTTAACTTTATTTTTGTTTCTAAATATTAAATGCTGGCCCTGGGCTTCTTTAGTACCTCTAATACTCTATCTTGTAATACGGTACTTAGTGTACATCTCTATTTGATACTGAGTTCCAACAGTTTTTCTACTCACCGAGCCCAGCGTTGGACTGGTCCCTGCCTTCCCTTTCCCTGCTTTCCCTTCCCCTGCCTCCCCTCACCCTTCAAATGTAAGATTGTTTCCTGAAAAAATGATTTGTTAACTTTCTATTATGTATACATATTATGATATTCATTTTGCTAGTAAACTTGTTATATAATCAAGAAAATTTGATCAATAGTCTGAACTAAGTTTTGAAAATCTGCTTAGAAAGTGTTTTCATAATATTCTTACATCAGTAGAATGTTGCTATTTCATTATGGCAAGACTAGGAGCTCTTCACTCCGGAGATTCCTAGAGAGAGGCTAGAAATGAATTTTCTTTTTTATCTAGTAATTATAATATCGAATAAATTATATAACTTCTAATTTTAGCTACTAATAAAAGGTAAAACTGCCTTGATTTGTAAATCCTAATGAAAACATTAAATTTCCGAGATGTAAGAACAATCTTGTGCAACATACGAGGGCATGGCACAAGGCTGCATCTTATGTTATTATAGCTTCATAAATCATGCTAGCACATCTTCATTTATATTACTGAGTGACATGAAGGCACTGATCAGCCATACTTCACATGCAGTGCAAAAATTTAGCTCCATATTATTTTAATAATTGGTCAAGATAACTCATAAATAACTTAACATGCTAAGTAAAATATCTGTTCAACTTAAAATATGTTAACTAAATACAGAATAAATAACAATTACTGATTCAGCCATATAATAATTTGTTAATAATAAAAGGAAAGCAATATTGCTGACTCTGCTCTACTGCTGACCTAAGCAGCTACAGAGTAGAAAGCCCTACTGCTGACCTGGACAGTTGAAGAGCAGAAAGCTCTACTGCTGACCTGGACAGTTGTAGAGCAGAAAGCTCTACTGCTGACCTGAACAGTTGTTGAACAGAAGGCTCTACTGCTGCCGTGGACAGTTGTAGAGCAGAAAGCTCTACTGCTGACCTGGACAGTTGTAGAACAGAAGGCTCTACTGCTGACCTGGACAGTTGTAGAACAGAAGGCTCTACTGCTGCCATGGACAGTTGTACAACAGAAAGCTCTACTGGTGACCTGGACAGTTGTACAGCAGAAAGTTCTACTGCTAACCTGGACAAATGTAGAGCAGAAAGCTCTACACTTGAAGCTCACACAAGCTGCACAGTATTAATCAAGCTAAACCTTCATTGTTAACACCTGCAGGTGAGCACCATCCAGCTCACCTTAGGTAACACTATGACATTTAATATTACGAAATGTCAGCGAACAAAATGTACCGACTTCCAATAATTTTGCACAATAGTTAATGAGTATCTAACAGAGATGACAATGATAAATGTCGTTCGTGTACATTACAAAATGTACTAATAGAAGTTGGTTAGTTAAGCAATAACAAAGTGTATTTTACCTAGAGTGAAAAGCATAGATGATGCAACATTATATCTATGTTTGGCACAACACTGCACTTTAAAGTCTTACATAGTAATATGCACAAGAGCACCACAAGGCTAAATGTTGTAAAACACTTTACATATGACTAGTTGTATGGGCAATAGTAAGCCGGGCTTACTAATTTTAAACTATTTCAAAAAATAATACGTCTAAGTGACCGCACTTAGAAGATATTGCTGAGGTTACAACCTAAAGAGCTGCTGTTAAGACAGAATCATGACTAGAAGAGCAGAATATATTAGAATACGACAGCTGAAGACAGGCAAAGAATCATTATATAAATATATCCACCGAGATTTAAATGCCAAATAATAAGCAATGTCAGAGTTTAGGTTAGTTGTTCATTAATAAGTTAAGAAGATCTAGTAGAAAGAAGAATTTATGTCATATAAAATGTTTGTGTTGTAAGGTATAATCTGAAATTTGTGTATTTACGTGGTGAAATTTGCATAGTGAAGATGAAGAGTGACATGTTGATAATGTTACCACAACCGCTGAGTTTGTTCTGAATGTGACAGTACTGAACACAACAGTATATTGAGTTACTTTTGAGTGACAGTACTGAGCACAACAGTATATTGAGTTAGTTCTGAGTGACAGCACAGAGCACAACAGTATATTGAGTTAGTTCTGAGTGTGACAGTACTGAGCATAACAGTATACTGAGTTAGTTCTGAGTGTGACAGTACTGAGCACAACAGTATACTGAGTTAGTTCTGAGAGTGACAATAGTGAATGCATGTCATGAAGGCACTCACTAATACATGGAGTCTTGCACAACCACACATGCCAGAGCACATGCACCAGTCAATGGATTCATTACAATTCTTTAACTTGCATTACCGAGTCATAAACTATTAAGGTGTACAAAGAGTAAACATTGCATTAAATGTCTCGGCCACCATGTGCTTGGCTGTTTTGTTTTTAGGTTTCACAACTCCACCACTAATAGCTAGTGGTAATGACTCCTTGACTGCCACTTTTCTTTGCTTCTTTGCCTTGCTCTGTCTGCGAAAGAAAGTGTATGTATGAGAAAGTGTTGGTGCACTTGTTCCCTCACTTAAAGCTGTAACACTGTTTCCTTCCAGGATCCTGGATCCTTCAACATTATTAATGTTTGCTTTGCCATGATGCCGATTATCACTGTAAACTTTGAACTGGTTTGGGTTATATTCGTCCATATCAGAGGCATTATCTGTGCAATAATCTGTTGCAGATGGGTCTTCATCACCGTCATCCTGACTAAATGAAGCACAGGATTCCGAGCTTACAAGAGGAGCAGAGTACATTCCTAAGGTTAACTTTCGTTCTAGTGTTTCCAAGTCAGTATCTGTATCAGTAGTGGAGGGAACTAAGTCTCTTTCCAACCTCTGATGCAGAGGCTTGGGAGACACTTCAAAGTGAGTGAAAAGTGTGTCACTAAGCAAGGTGATCTCTGGGGTACTTTTCTTACTTTTCAGAAACTCCTGTTTAGTAGTGGCAGTTTTTAAAGGTGTGGTTTTTCGAAGTGATTTACTTCTGACTGCAAGCATTCGTTCTCTAGGAGAAGCTGGAGAGTAGTGGTTTGGGATAGTTTCATGATGACTGTGAGTGACTTGGCTTACCACAGGCTCAGAGAATTTGACATGATTACCAGACTTAGTATGTGGTGGTGATCCTTGGTTGATGCTACCTGCTGCTGAACTGTTCTTGGAGATAAGATTGCTTTTAGGATAATTTTTTTCTTTTCCATTAACTTTCTTAGCAGTTGTAGGAGTATAGATATTTTTCGCAATGGAGACTGGCATGGCACTACTACTGCTTCTAACAACAGCAGGATATTTATATCCAGAGGAATTATGTACTCTAAGATCTTTTGAAGCTTCTACCACTGATTTACTCTCTTTGTCAACACTGCTGGCAAGAGATGAGCCTCCTCCTGCCTTAGGTAACATCCCTTGTGTTTTATCACTTTTGTCCTCTGTAGAAGACTTATTATTTGACATCTGAGAAATACTGACATTCTCACTTTTTACCACCAATTCTCTCTTTTCAGCAGGAAAATGTGACATAGTATTATCAAAAGTCTTTTCACTATCCTTATTTCGTCCAACTTTACTTGAATTATTCTCTGACAATTGAGGTACATCAGTACTAGGAAGCCTCTTCGAACTTTCCTCAGATATTACTCTATTCCTTGAAGTTGGTGGTACATAGGAATCAGAGAAAACTGCACTATTTATTAAAATATTCTTATTACTTCCTGACTCTAAACTATATTTATTCAATTCTTGGTAAGATCTATTCCCTTTTTCTGGACTATTAGCCCTACTTACAAGACTATTTTGTATAACTGGAATCTCTCTGATATTTGTGGCAGTCTCATTATGTAAAGATACCAAAGATGAATTTTTACAAGATCTGTTACGTGTGGCATTAATGCTATTAGGCAAGCGTGGAGAATTGTGAGGAGTAGGGGATTCAGGCGGTAGTGAAGACCGAGGAAAACCTGAACTTGTCCTACGACCTTGTGGAGAAGATACTGGCAAGGGGTTCAGAGATGAGTAAGTGGGAGATGTCAAGGAGTTTGATGATGTATGAGGGGAACACTGTAGTTCTTCCTCCAGTGCTGGTTTAGATAATAAAGATTTATTTGACTGAGTATAAACAAAAGAGAGGTCTACCACTGTTGATGGAAGACATATAGAAGGTAGAGGAAAAACTGACGAGGAAGAACTTAAATGTGGTGATAAAGCTTGAGAGACAGGCAACTGTCGCAGTGAAGATATAGAGCTGGGCGAGGTCCTTTGGGAGTACTTGTAAGGAGAGCTTAATGAACACACAGTATGGGGACGTGGAGGGGGTAATGGAGATACACAACTAGCTTTTCCTATTTCTTTGCTACTGCCATCACCATTCTCATCTCCTTGGGAGACATGAGGAGAACAACAGTGGAGACAAGAGGTGTGTGCTGGGTGGGAGTGATGCATCACTGATGGAGATGACACTCGATGACCACCTAACACTGGCAGAATGTCTGTCATGTGATGGGTTGTACATTCTTCAACTATGGAAGGAATAACAGGACTCAAGCAGCGGAACACTCCAGACATCCCTGATTCTAAGGTGTTTGAGTAAATTCCTGAGATACCAGAATCCATTGTGCCAGAATAATCTGGTGAATGAGCACTGGTACAGCCTGTATCTTCACAGCCTTCACAGCTGCTGGGTGAAGTGCGGCAACAACCACTATCTTCATTTGTTGGTGATGGTGACATTTTAAACTCATGAATATGGTGAATAATAATTGGGCTCTCTTTACTTGTCTGTGTGGCAAAGGAAGAGGAAGCAACAGGCAGAGGAGGAAGAGATCTAGGTTGTTGCAAAGGTAAAGTTGAAGTCAAGAAATTAGAGGGCAGCAGTCCTTTAGGTTGGCGCAAAATTAGCAGGTCAGATTCGCTTGCCCATTTCAAATTTCTCTTGAATAATTTCATCTTCCTATTGGGATCGACACTTAAATATGCATCTAAGAAGGAGTAATTAGTGAAAGCTGGAGGGGTGATACACTCTTCACTGAGCTTGTATTTTGAGTAACCTAAGTCTCCTTTCGAATCCCACCTGTTCTCCTGAGTCAGGGAATTCTGACGCTCCTGTAAGTCTGACACCAGAGTCTGAAGAACAGGCAATTGTTCACGGCTGCCACCCTCAGCTGCTCTCTGCTTCAACATGCTATTTTCATGCTGCAGTCGCATCAGCTTCTCTCTGGAAACATACACAGGTATTGTAGATGTTAATACCTGTGTGTTCAATGCTTCTCAAAAATAATGAAATAGTAAAATAATCTTATAAAATTATGGAAGATAACAGAATGTGTGTAGATGTAGTACAGATAATACAGAAATGAGTGTGAATGTTATGAATAAAAAGAAGCTGGATGTCCTGACTCTAAGCAAAACAATGCTGAAGGGGGTAGGGGAGTTTCAGTAGGAAAAAATTAATGGAATTAAGTCAGGTGTATCTGAGTCAGAGCTAAGGAAGGAGTAACAGCAATGCTGAATGATTAGTTATGGAAAAAAAAAAAAATATATAAATGTGTGAATTCAAGAACTATGTGGAGTAAAACAAGTCTTAGATGCTTTCTTTTATGCTTAACAATATTTTATTACATGTAAGCTACAATTTTTATATCGCACAAGGAAATAAAATGTTTGTTTGTTTGGGGAAGAGAGGAGTGTAGACAGAGAGATTGATCAATTTTGGGAGAAGTTCAGCCAGTGTTTAGGGAGTTTTGAACCAAGTGATAAAGTACTGTAATAGTGATGGGGACCTAAATGCTACAATGGAAGAAACTGTTGTAGAGGGCACAGTAGGTAAATAATAATGGGGTCTTTAACCCTTTCAGGGTCCAAGGCCATTTTTGGAAGGAGTGTGCCAGTGTCCAAAAATTTAAAAAAAAAAAAAAAATTCTTATTTTTTCGTATGAAATGGTAGAGAATCTTTTTCTGAAGGTAATAAAACAAAAAGTACGAAATTTGATTGAAAATTGACGAAATTATGCTCTCGCGAATTTTGATGCGTCAGCGATATTTACACATCGGTGGTTTTGCCAACTTTGACTTCCTTTTTAGGCCAATTACATTATTCCAATCGACCAAATTCTTAGCTATTTCACTAGTATTACTTCTATTCTATCGATTGAGCACAAGAAATAGCCCAGTCAACTGTTTCAACTACAAAATAAAGTGATTGGAAATTGGTAATTTAGCCAATTTAACTCAAAGTTCAAAATATTCCAATTTCAAAATAGGGTGCAGAATAAACAATGCAGGCATTCCTGGCACTAAACTAACATTTCCTCTGTTCATTAGTTACGTTTTCAGTCTTTACAAATGAATTCCATTTTGATTTTTTATTCACATAATGAATTTTTATTCAAACCATAAAATGGAAGATTAACTGTTATGCAATATTGTAATAATTGTACAAATAATATCACCACATTTGTGAACGTATATTAGACCCACCAGCTGGCGCGTATTAGACGTGTGAGGTCATTTGTTTACTCTTGAACATTGGCAAAAATTTAACATTTCTGCTACTTTGAGCTCAGTTTCAAGCCATTTCCAATACTAAAACCAATCAAAATCATCTCTATATCTGTAATATATCTTCCATTCTATCAAATGAGATCAAGAAATCGCAAATATGTACAACTATAAAAAGTACACGAAAAAACTGCAAAGTCACTGTTTTAATCGAAAATTACGGTTTCAGTTTTTTTTTCTCTCATTATGCACTGTATGCTGCAGGATTTGTTTTATGTGGTGCACACTTACCACATAGATGTATTCTCTCATATCCAGGCCCAAATTTACCGCTCACAGCTTATCTGAGTGAGCTGAGCTCATGACGTAGAACTACGGTTTGGACCCTGAACTCAAAGCCGTAGAACTACGGCACGGACCCTGAAAGGGTTAATTGAACTCTGGTAATAGGTAAAATGTATTTTAAGAAAAAGAGGATAAATAAGTACATGTGATATCTGGAGATATGATATAGGCATAATAATATCAATAACAATAATTATTATTTTTATTTCTACCTGGAGATATGATATAGGCATAATAATATTTTTACAAGTACAGTGGAACCTCCACTTACGAGTTTAATCAGTTCCGTGACCTTGCTAGCATCTCGTTTTGCTCGTTTGTAGAGTCAATTTTTCTCATTTAAATTAATTGAAATTCAATTAATCTGTTCCGGCTCTCAGGAGGCACTACAAGATACTTCAATATTTTGCTAATATCAACTATACGGCTTATTTATGTATCATAATTCATCTAATATGACATAATAAACAATATAAATAATACAGAAACCTGATATATACTCTAGAATGAATAAAATATGTCATTATGTGACAAGTGGAGGCGGCCACAACCACTCCCGCATTGTTGTGGTATTTACTGCCATCTAGTGACGGTCTTTTGAAGCCGTCTATTATTATAATAGCATTTACTTAGCCTAACAATAATAACCCATGTGAAACATTTGTGCAACACTCTTTCAATTTTGGTACCACTGGTAGTGTCATCCTGCCAGAATGTCCTATAACCTACGCCCTAAGTAAAAACAAACAATTCTGGAACGTGTAATACATGTTCATCAGGCTGGCTGGCGGCTGGCCACCTGGCTTGCTGATTGGCTGTTTCTATCTCCGTCTGTCTGTCTGTATCTATCTCTGTCTATCTCTTTGTCTCTATCTGTCTCTGTCTCACAGGAACACATACGCAAATACAATTATACATAGTGTAAATTACC
This sequence comes from Cherax destructor, assembly GCA_009830355.1. Taxonomy (NCBI): domain Eukaryota; kingdom Metazoa; phylum Arthropoda; class Malacostraca; order Decapoda; family Parastacidae; genus Cherax; species Cherax destructor. The sequence goes on along the minus strand of WNWK01028740.1, from coordinate 8,983 downwards.
TAGGATAACCCAAAAAATCCAAAGTGTTATACTGTGCTTGTAGATAGTGATCGTGTGTAATACCAGTTGGTTCATGAGCAACTCTATGAGACGAGAGACAAGCAGACAAAGAAACACGCAGGCAGGCAGACAGAAAAAAACACACAGACAGACAGAGAGCTTGACAGACAGATAGACAGACATGTTTATGTGTAACAGTGAAAATAAATAAAGCGAAGGCAGTGTACCCTCATCAAATGTCACCACTGTCATTAGTGGAGTGATAAGATGAGCTCATCAAATGTCACCACTGTCATTAGTAGAGTGATAAGATAAGATGAGTGACACGTCTTACATCATGCTTCAAGGGAATTTATTACAGCCTCTCCTCACTTAACGATGGAGTTTAGTTTCTAAGACCTCGTCAGTAAACGAATTCGTCGCTAAGCAAGGAGCATACTAAAATGGTAGTGGGTTTGTGTCAACCATCTTTGATATTGTTTTAATGTCACCTTTGCACCATTTATAACATTTCTGGTATATTTTTAAATGTTTATACAGTAATGTACTGTATATTTTAATAAATAGAATAGAGGAAATCAGCTCTAATATACATTATTTAGGTATGAATACTGGTCAGAGAGCCCCTCGTAAGTCTGAGTTGTCGGTAAACGAGTACATCGCTAAGTGAGGAGAGGCTGTAGTATTATTATTACTTTTTTTTTAACACGTCGCCCGTCTCCCACCGAGGCAGGGTGATCCAAAAAGAAAGAAAATCCCCAAAAGAAAATACTTTCATCATCATTCAACACTTTCACCTCACTCACACATAATCACTGTCTTTGCAGAGGCACTAAGATACGACAGTTCAGAAAATCCCTCCGAACCGTCAATATCTCAATCCCTTCCTTTAAAGTGCAGGCATTGTACTTCCCATTTCCAGGACTCAAGTCCAACTAAATCAATTAACTGGTTTCCCTGAATCCCTTCACAAAATATTACCTTTATTATTATTATTATTATTACTACGTATTATTATTATTATTATTATTATATTATTATATACACTCCCTTGTATCCAAAACATTGCTGGGACCTATAAATACTATTTATATATTTCTAAACAATAGTATGTGACTAAAGTAGGTGAAAATGTTCACCTGTCACAGTGTTTGTGACTATTTGAGTACTATTTCAGTACGTAATATTAGTGTCAGAACAAAGATTAGCTATGAAATCACATTAACTATGAACATTCGCAAATGTTTGAAGCCCGCGATATATTATTATTATTATATTATTATACTATTATTATTATACGTATTATTACTTATTATTATTATTATTATTATTATTACTATTACAATATAAATAATTTGGAATTTTTATTCACACAAAAAACAGAAGATTTACTGTTATGCACACTACTGCATTATTGTAATAATTGTATAAATAATGTCAATCCATTCATGACTTGCGTATTGGAATGAACATCGGCAAAACAAACATTTCCACTACTTTGAGCTCAATTTCAAAGTACTTTTCGGTGTGAAAGCAATCAAAATCATATCTATTTCTGTAATATATCTTCCATTCTATCAAATGAGACCAAAAAAGCGAGAATACAACCATAAAAACCATACAAAAATATACTGCTAAGGGGTAGCTAATGGCTCAGAAGTGAACTCCGTTATTTATTGTCCGATTTCTTTCAATTTTGGAGTACATTAACCCTTTGACTGTCGCAACCCTCAATCCTGAGTGCTCTCCTGTTGTCGCAAAATTTAAAAAAAATAAATAAATAATTTTTTCTTATGAAATGATAGAGAATCGTTTCCCGATGGTAAAGACACCAAAAGTTTGAAATTTGATTGAAAACCCACGGAATTACGCTCTCGCGAAGTTAGTGATCTCAGGACTTTGAGCCCTATTTTCGGTAAATTCCATTGTTCCAGTTGACCAAACTTATAGATATTTCTTTAGAACTCCATTTGTTCTATCGATTGAGTACAAGAAACCACCAATTTATCTTTTTCAACTACCCAATAAAGTGATCAGAAATTGGCAATTTGGCCAATTTCATGCAAAATAAAAAAGTTGTCAATTTCAAAATAGGGTCCAGAATAAACAATGCAGACATTCCTGGCACTAAAATAAGATGTTATCTGTTCATTAGTCACGTCTTTAGGCCCTCTTATATTACTTTTGCTTTCTATTTTGATTTTTATTCACATAATAAATAGAAGATTTACTGTTATGCAGACTATTGTATTGTTGTAAAATGGTATAAATAATATCAGTGCACTTGTGAAAGAATATTAGACTCACCAATTGATGTGTATTGAACGCGTGGCGTGATTTGTTTACTCTTGAACATTTGCAAAAATTGAACATTTCCGCTACTTTGAGCTCAATTTCAAGGTCGTTTTCATCATAAAACTAATCAAAATCATCTATATTTCTGTAGTATGTTGTCCATTCTATCAAATGAGACCATAAAAAGAGAATACAACCATAAATACTATACGAAAATACACCTCAAAGTCGGCGTTTTAATCCAAAAAATGGTCAGAGTTTTTTCTCTCATTATGTACAGTGTGCTGCAGGATTTTTTATACTGCGCACACTGACCACCAGACCCATTCTCTCGTATGTGGGCCTACCAGCTTTGTCCCGTTTGATTTGAAGCCGCTAGAATTTAGGCGTATTGATACGTCCGAAACAGTGGCTCGTAAGACGTATATATACGCCAAACAGTCAAAGGGTTAAGAAGCATCTTTCCGTCATACATTGCCCAAGTTTCAATAAGATAGTCCAACAAACAAATGAGATCCAATTCCCTACATCAAGAGCCCTCACCACCTGGAAATTTCGCTTGCGTCTGGAAGCAAAATCAACTGAGCGACTGCTCATATCTGGAAAAACTCGCACATGGGGGCACTCAAAGTGGAAGTTCCACTGTACATGATACAACTTAGAGACTAGCAGTTGTTAGACTATGTATTAGCAGGTAAAAGGTTGATGGGTAGACTCCTGGATGTGCATGTTTATAGAGGGGCAACAGACATATCAGATCATTATTTAGCTGTAGCTACAGTGAGAGTAAGAGGTAGATGGGGTACAGGGAGAATGGCATCAGTGAATAAGTGAGAAGTGAAAGTTAATACAGTAAAGGAAGACAGTTAGGGTAAGATATAACAACTGTTGGGAGAAAGACGTGCAAGAGAGAGAGTATAGGTAATGAGGAGGTTGTACAGGTATGGAGTAGTTTTAAGAATACATAGTGTTAGTGTGTGCAGCGGAAGTTTGGAGATAGGAGGGCGGATGTGGAGGGAAGAGGAGTGATTGGTGGAACAATGAGGTAAGTTAGTACAGTGGAACCCCAGTATCGGCCGTAATCTGTTCCAGGAGCTAGGCCTAACTCGAAATGGCCGAAAGTCGAACTAATATTTCCCATAAGAAATAATGTAAATACAATTAATCTGTTCCACCCAAAAATATTCCAAAAAAAAATTTTTTTTAAAGAATAAATACTATAGTTTTACATAAAGAAAACAATGAGAAATAAATATAAAGCACTAATTTTAATGGATAAATGAACATTTAAATCAGTTTTACCTTTATTGAAAACTTTTGGGTTTATGAGAGAGGCAGGAGAGTTTGTTTGGAGGCAGGACAAGATAGTCCTTCAATATGACACTACAGTGGTACCTGGTTAGCGATGGCATCGGATACTGATAAAATGGGTTAGCGATACATTTTTCCGTCAAAATATGGACTCAGTTTACGATGATATACTCAGTTTACGATATTCGTCCCGAACGCGTCCGCGTGGCCCAGCTGTGCGGGCACTCAGGAGCGTCAGTGTGCTATTGTTTACAAGCGAGAGCGACCACCACCCACTCCACCCACGCATTCATACCAGTATATTGTCATTATTCCACTGTTTTTAGTGCTTGCAACTGCTAAATAAGCTACCATGGGTCCAAAGAAAGCTAGTGCCAGCCCTGTGGTAAAGAGGCTCAGAAATACAGTAGAAGTGAAGGAGATAATAGAAAATTATGAAAGTGGAGTGCGATCACCGAGCTGGCCAGGCTGTGTGGTAAAGCCTATTCTACCATCGCTACCATTGATGGCCAAGGGAAATACACGTAAAATCAAGGAAGCTGTTGTTGCAAAAGGTGCATATGTGATCACAAAACTGAGATCGCAAGTGCTGGAAGATGTGGAAAATTATTTGTTGGTGTGGATCAACGAGAAACAGTTAGCAGGAGATAGTGTTTCGCAGGCAATAATATGTAAAAAAGCAAGGCAGTTGCATGATGATCTCAAGAAAATGCCTGCAACAGTGCTAAAGTGAACAAATTTAAAGCCAGCAAAGGCTGGTTTCAAAGATTTAAGAATCGAAGTGGCATACATAGTGTTGTGAGGCATGGTGACGCAGCCAGTTGTGACAAAGTGCGGCTGAAAAATATGTGCAGGAATTCCAGGGTACATAGAGGCTGAACGATTCCAACCCCAACAAGTGTTCAATTGTGATGAAACAGGCCTGTTTTGGAAGAAAATGCCAAACAGGACCTTCATTACACAGGAGGAAAAGGCACTTAGGACATAAGCCTATGAAAGACAGGCTAACTCTCATGATGTTTGCTAATGCCAGTGGTGATTGCAAAGTGAAGACTTTACTGGTGTATCATTCTGAAAATCCCGAGTGTTTGGCAGATGCGGTATCACTAAGTCTAATTTGTGTGTGATGTGGAAGTCTAACAAAAGGCATGAGTCACAAAGGACATTTTCTTAGAGTGGTTCAATGGCGTGTTTGGCCCCAGTGTGAAGAAATATCTGAGGAAAATAATTGCCACTTAAGTGCCTCCTGATAATGGACAATGCTCCTTGTCATCCTCCAACCTTGGTAGAGAAAATTGTGGAGGACTTTAAGTTCATTAAAGTGAAGTTCTTGCCCCCTAATACCACTCCTCTCCTCCAGCCCATGAACCAGCAGATCATTTCAAACTTTAAAAAACTCTACACCAAAGCAATGTTTCAAAAGTGCTTTGATGTGACCACAGACATGAATATAACCCTAAGAGACTTTTGGAAAAATCATTTCCATATCCTGCATTGTGTACACCTTATAGGTAAGGCTTGGGAGGGAGTGACTACCAGAACTTTGAACTCTGCCTGGAGGGAAAATTTTGTGGCCAGACTGTGTCCTAGAGAGGATTTTGAAGGTTTTGGGGCTGAGCCCCAGAACCCTGAGCCTGAGCCTGTTGTGGAAGAAATTGTGGAACTGGGCAAGTCCATGGGGTTGGAGGTGAGTGGTGAGGATGTGGAAGAGTTGGAGGAGGAGCACAATGTAGAGCTAACCACTGAAGATCTGCAAGAGCTTCAACAGCAACAGCAACAAGAGACCACAGGTGAGGACAATGGTTCAGAGGAGGAGGAGGAGGTGGAACAGAGATGGAAGAATGTGCCTTCTTCAGTGATTAAGGAGATTTGTGGAATGTGGAGCAGGGTGCAAGCCTTTTATGGATGAATATCACCCTAACCATGTTGTTGCAGGCCGTGCTGGCAACCTGTACAATGACACTGTGGTGTCCCATTTCAGGAATGTTTTAAAGAATCCCCCAGACACAGAGCTCCTGGACAGATTTTTGTTAAGAGAGGGTCCAGTGACTCTCAAGCTGGTCCTAGTGGCATTAAAAGAAAAGGCCAGTAACCCCATTACAGAACTTGGTACCTGCAGTGTTAATGGAAGGGATTTCCCTTCCAAACACTAGCATACTACTCCATCCTTTCCTCCTACCGTCTTCCGACATCAACAACACTTCAATAAATGCAAGTGACATGTTATTGTACTATATTTACATGTATTTCTTTATTTTTCATAAATTTGTGTACTAAATGCATGTCCTATGTTGTAAAAAAAATTTTTATTTTACTACTTTTGGAAGTCGGGAACGGATTAATTTTATTTCCATTATTTCTTATGGGAAAATAGAATTGATAACGATAAAATCGGTTACAGATAAGCCCTCTGGGACGGATTAATATCACTAACCGAGGTACCACTGTAAACGATAAACTTACGGTTATTTATCTCACAATCATCTAATATGACATAATAAACAATATTAATAACAAAGAAACATGATAAAACAGTGGACCCCCGAGTATCAAAGGGCTCATATTTCGTAAAAACGTGTTTCGTAAGGTTTTTAAATTTGATCGAAAATCCCCGTGTTCGTAACGTAAGACCTGTCCGCCTGCGCAGGACGCCCGCCAGTGAAGCATTGTTTACCATTGAAGAACATTACCCAGAGCTCTTTAAAAACATTCACAATACATTTGGTTCTTTTTTGGAGGTTTAGTGATTGTCACTGTGAAATAAGTCACCATGGGTCCAAAGAAGCTTCCAGTGGCACCCCAGTGGAGCATTCATGCAGGGAGTGTAGCATTCATGCAGGGAGTTTAGCAGGTATGAAAGGGGAGTTTTAGCGGGAGGCTTTTTGCAGGGGAGTGTAGCATTCATGCGGGAGAGTTTAGCATTCATGCAGGGTTTAGCAGGCAAGCAGGGAGTGTAGCATTCAAGCAGGGAGTTTAGCATTCATGCAGGGAGTTTAGAAAAGGGATGCAGGGGGAGTTAGCATTCATGCAGGGGGTGTGGGGATTCATGCAGGGGAGTGTAGCATTCATGCAGGGTTGTAGGGGGTAGCATCATGCAGGGGGGATAGCATTCATGCAGGGAGTGAGCATTCATGCAGGGAGTGTAGCATTCATGCAGGGAGTGTAGCATTCATGGGGGAGTGAGCATTCATACATTGAGTTTAGCAGGCATGCAGGGAGTTAGCAGGTATGATAGAGTGTAGCATTCACGCAGGAGTTTAGCATTCATGCAGGGGTTTAGAAGGCATGCGGGGAGTGTAGCATTCATGCAGGGATTTAGCAGGCATGCAGGGGGTTTAGCAGGCATGCAGGGAGTTTAGCAAGCATGCGGGGAGTGTAGCATCATGCAGGGAGTTTAGCATTCATGCGGGGAGTTTAGCAGGCATGTAGGAGTGTAGCATTATGCAGGGAGTTTAGCATTCATGCAGGGGGGTTTAGCAGGATGCAGGAGTGTAGCATTCATGGGAGTTTAGCATTCATGCAGGAGTTCAGGCTGCAGGAGTGTAGCATTCATGCAGGGAGTGTAGCATTTATGCAGGGAGTGTAGCAGGCATGCAGGGAGTGTAGCAGGAAGGCAGGGAGTGGGATTTTCCTTTTTAGAGGCTGAAGAATTCCTCCCAACAAGGTTTAATTGTGATGAAACAGGCCTTTTTTTGGAAGAAAATGCCAACAGGACCTTCATTACTCATTCCCTTACCTCTTCCAGATGCTTGCAACTCTCTTCAATAAAGGTAGTAAATGTTATTTATTAATCTGCTTTTATTATTTAGTATGTGAATATTTTTTGGGAACAGATTAATTGTATTTACATTATTTCTTATGGGAAAAAAAGGTTTCAATTTCGTAAATTTCGTGTTTAAGTAAAGCTCTTGGAACGGATTAATTATGATAGCGAGGGGCCACTGTACTCTAGAATGAATAAAATATATAATATGTCTCTCTCCCTAACCGACAGTGTTCCTGTGTTGTTTGTTGTTGGATGTATAAGGGCCATTGAAAGATAAGCCTTACACAGTTGGTATTGGCTGCCAGACACGGAGTGTTGTCAGTCGCCCATATAACTCCAACAACATTGAAGAGCTTTCGGGGTGTACTTTCCCTATCGATTAATCACTTAACTTACTTGCTACACTTTTAATGCTACACTTTTTCGCTGGCTAGTGCTATAGCCTTTTCGACTCCCTGCTGCTTTAGTATCACATATCGTAGAATCAGTGAATCACTGAAGAAGACACATTCTCCTTCTCTTCCTCCTCCACTTTGGTACTTTGTTACAATTTCTTTTCAATTCTATCATGTTTGTCACTTTCTTTACCAAAGGGCTGCCACTATGAAGTTTCTTTGGGCCCATGGTGGCTTATTTACAGTCACAATCAATAAATAAGCACTAAACACAATGAATTTATTGTGAAATGTTTGGATGAGCGTGCCCGGGTAAACAAAGCTAGACTGTCTCATGATGACTGCGGGAGGCGGACAGGTCTGGTCGCCGGCCGAAACATGGGAAACGGCCGATAGTTGGGCAAAATTGCGAAAAGCGACAAACACGAGTCGGCCGATACTCAGGGTAGTCGATACTTGGGGTCCATGAAAAGTAGAACGTCATTTAGCACGATAGTTAGTTCCCGAAAATCGGGTTGATCATTTCGGAAAAAACCCAAAACTGTCCACACGTAAATATGTTCACCGCGTACTTTCCCCGAATATTTTGAAAAAAATTTTTTTTTTTTAAAAAAGAAGAGCGCATTTTTTTTAAAAAGGATAGGCTAAAAAAAATTTTTGAGCCAGTACTTCCAATATAAGCCCGCGGGGTTTGGGGCTAAATGATGTGGTGTCGGAACATGGAGCATTCCGCTTGCAGAAACAATAAAACATTTTTTTTTTTTAATTTGTTTCCATTTTCTGTTTTTTTTGAGATAATAATGTTTTGATGCAGATCTTTTTATATTTGCCAACTTTTTTAGGGGCAAAAAGTTTTGGGACGAATTAGTAATCATACTGTCACTAAACACATGTTCACACTGATAAATGAATTTGTCACCTGGTTCAATCACTTACTATTGTTTAAAATACGTATATATATAAGGTATTTACAGGTCCCATTTTGTTTCTAAAATCCCCCCTGTATGATACTCTAAGAAGCATAGATTCATACAGTCCCCTCCCAATTTTAAAATTTTTCGGGTCTTTTCGCACTTGGGGTTTCTGTTTACTGTAAACACACAACACACTTTTTCTGGGGGGTACTACTTTTGGAGTAGATGGTAATGGGATCAGGGTGACAGTTTGATTTTCGGGCACTTCCCCCCCTGGGGGAGTGACAGGTCGTGTTGTGGAG
>WNWK01028739.1:0-25070 GCA_009830355.1 Cherax destructor | reverse complement strand
CCCCTAGACTTTCTCCGTCTCGGTCTTCTTTGCCTTCCTCAATCTTGATGACTTTGCACTTGGTGGGGTTGAACTCCAGGAGCCAATTGGGACCAGACTTGAAGACTGTCCAGATCTTCTGTAGTTCTGCCTGGTCCGATTGAATTTTCTCATCAATTCACATCATCTGCAAGCAGGGACACTTTAGTCTATTCCTTCCGTCATGTCGTTCACAAATACCAGAAACAGCACCGGTCCTGGACTGACCCTGGGAACCCCACTGTCACCGGCGCCCACGCTGACACCTCGCCACGTACCATGACTCGCTGTTGTCTTCCTGACAGGTGTTCCCTGATCCATTGAGTGCCTTCCCGTTATCCCTGCCTGGTCCTCCAGCTTCTGCATAATCTCCTGTGTGGAACTGTGTCAAACGCCTTCTTGCAGTCCAGGAATATGAACCACTGTGTGTGTGTGTGTGTGTGTGTGTGTGTGTGTGTGTGTGTGTGGTGGACCGCACGGTGGGAAGGAGGATCTTGACCACAGTCCCACAATCATTGTTGTTCCACAAATACTATAACTGACGTTCACTTAGACAAATATACCTACCCTGGCTCGGCCACCACCTACCAACACCATCTTTCACCACAGACACAGCTGATGTGTCAGTAAATGATACTCTGTCACCTCTTTATTTTTCAAAGATATTATTAATTTCTTCACAGAAGAGGTTAATTTCTTATTTGTCTTCTGTCTCCCTACCATTCCTAATCCCTCTCAATTCCATCTCTCCCCCCTCCCTTCCGTTTTTCCTCCCACTCCTTATACACTCTGGTTCCTCCTCACCTCTCATCAGAGTTTACGTTTCTCCCCTTCCTTCCCCCAATGATTTCTTCACATCGCAGTGTTCATATGATGGTCAGAGATGGATCCAAACGCGTTGGTATCCAATATTCGAAGTCTTGAATCTTGAGGTTATCCTCCTCTTATTGCAATTATCCGTACTATACTCAACATCCTCCCACCCACATTCTCCCACTTCACCTCCTCCCCCCCATTCTCCCACTTCACCTCCTCCACCTACATCCTCCCACTTGTTTATAAGTGCTCTGTGTAATTTTGAGTCTTGCTATGTGGGATGTGGGTGGGGGTTGGTGGGAGTTGGGGTTAGTGGGGAAGTGGATCTCGGGTGGTGGGTTCTGGGGAGGTGGATACTGGGGAGTTGGGTTCTGGGGAGGTCTGATCTGAGGGGGGTGATGCAGGGACAGGATGGGGTAGCAATAAGGGTTAGGAAAAGTAGGAAAGGGTTAGGAGATGGGAAGGAGGGGGTAGAAGATGAAGAGGAGGTTAGGGAGATGAGAAGGATCGGAAGGAGATAGGGAGGAGTAGGAGGAAGGGAAGAAGGGGTAGGTGATAGGGAGAAGGGGTAGGAAGTAGGGGGAGGTGGTAGGAGATAGGGATATGGGGTTAGAGGGAGGGAAAGGGGGTAGAAGATAAGGAGAAGGAGGGAGTAGGAGGTAGGGGAGAGGGAGGAGGTAGGGAGGAGGGGTAGCAGATAAAGAGGAGGGTTAGGAGGGATGAGTCAGTGTTTACCCAGGAGGACGTCACACTATAACACTGACCCCCATGATTCACCTGCGCCAGTTCTTGACTTAACCTAACCAGCCTACCTGCCTGCCTGCCTGCCTGCCTGCCTGCCTCCTGCCTACCACCTGCCTGTCCCTACCTGCTGCCTACCTGCCTGCAACCTACCACCGCTTGCCTTAATGCCTGTCTGTCTATCTGAGGCCTACCTTCCTACCTGCCTGTCTGCCTGCCTGCCCACCTGCCTGACTGCATGCCTGCCTACCTGCCTACCGCCTACCTGTTTACCTGGCTGCCTGTCTGCTTACCTGCTTGCCTGCCTCCGCCGCTCACTGCCTGCCTACCGCCTAGCTCACCGCCTGCCTATGTTCTTACCTGCCGCCCGCCTCCACCTGCCTATGTTCTTACCTGCCTGCCTGCCTGCCTGCCTGCCTGCCTACCTGCCTGCATGTATACCTACCTATCTGGCTGCCTGCCTACCTGCATGCTGGTCTGCCGCCTGCCTTCCTACCTGTCTACCGCCTGCCTGCTTGCTACCCTATCTGCCTGCCTGCCTTCCTTCCTGCCTGCCTGCTTGCCTTGTACCTGCCGCCTCCTCCTACCCCCTGCCTGCTAATCTCCTGCCTGCAAATCACCTGCCTGCCTGCCTGCCAACCTACCTACCTTTCTGCCTGCCCTACCCGACTGCCTGCCTGCCTGCCAGCCTACATGCCTTCCTGCCTGCCTGCCACCCGCCTGCCTGCCTCCCGCCTGCCTGCCTACCCGCCTGCCTGCCTCTAACCTGCCTGCCTTCCTACTAATCTGCCTGTCTGGCTACCTACTAACCTGCCTATCTGCCTACTGACTTCCTGAATCCATAACTTGTTTTCGCCAACTAACCGCCTCCGCTTCCATTAGCCTGCCTGCCGCTTTCCTATTTGCCTGCCGCCACAACTGCTGTCTGCCTTTCCTTACCCGCCTGCCCCAACCTCCTGCTCCTCTAACCCGCCGCCTCTGCCTTCCACAACCGCCTGTTCTACTAACCTTCCTGACTTCCTACTAACCTGTCTGTCTGCCTACTAACCTGCCTACCCATTAACCTGCCTGCCTATTAACCTGCCTGCCTGCTTGCCTGCCTGCCTGCCTGCCTACTAACCTGCCTGCCTACTAACCTGCCTGCCTAGTAACCTACCTGCCTAGTAACCTGACTGGCTACTAACCTGCCTGCCTACTAACCTGCCTACCTACTAACCTGCCTGCCTAGTAACCTGACTGGCTACTAACCTGCCTGCCTACTAACCTGCCTGCCTACTAACCTGCCTACTTACTAACCTGCCTGCCTAGTAACCTGACTAGCTACTAACCTGCCTGCCTGTTTACCTTCCGGCCTGCCTGCCTTCAGGCCACACACTGCTTCACACGCCCACCCATTGCGTCACACCCACACATTGCCTCAGACATCCACACACTGCCTCACACACCCACACAGTGCCTCACACACCCACACACTGCCTCACACACCCACACACTGCCTCACACACCCACACACTGCCTCGCACACCCACACATTGCCTCACACACAAACACACTGCCTCACACACCCACCACTGCCTCACACATCCACACACGCCTCACACACCCACACACTACCTCACACCCCACACACTGCCTCACCACCCACACACTGCCTCACACTCCCACACCCTGCCTCACACACCCACATACTGCCTCACAAACTTACATACTGCCCCACACACCCACAATGCCTCCACACCCACACACTGCCTCCACACCCACCACTGCCCCCCCCCCACACACTGCCTCCACTCCCACACACTGCCTCACACACCCACACTGCCCCACACACCCACACACTGCCTCACACACCCCACTGCCTCACACACCAACACACTGCCTCACACACCCACACACTCCCACACCAACACACTCCTCACACCCACACACTGCCTCACACACCCACACACTGCCTCACACCCCACACACTGCCTCACCACCCACACACTGCCTCACCTCCCACACACGCCCACACACCCACATACGTCACAAACCTACACACTGCCTCACACACCCACACACTGCCTCCCACCCACACACTGCCTCACACCCCACACACTGCCTCACACACCCACACACTCCCACACACCCACAGACTCCTCACCTCCCACACCGCCTCACACTCCAACACACGCCCACCCCACACACTGCCTCACACACCCACACCACTGCCTCACACTCCCACACACTGCCCACACACCCACACACTGCCTCACACACCCACACACTGCCTCACACACCCACAGACTGCCTCCACTCCCACACACTGCCTCACACTCCAACACACTGCCCTCACACACCCACACCGCCTCCACACCCACCACTGCCTCACCCCCACACTGCCTCACACACCCACACACTGCCTCACACACCCACACTGCCTCACACACCCACACAGTGCCCACACACCCACACACTGCCTCACACACCCACACACCGCCTCACACACCCACACACTGCCTCACACTCCCACACCGCCTCACACACCCACACACTGCCTCACACACTCCACACTGCCTCACACCCCACACACTGCCTCACACACCCACACACTGCCTCACACACCCACACACTGTCACACACCCACACTGCCTCATGCGTGGAACTCTTGAAACATTCTCCCGTACGATTTATAGGTGGTGGTCGTCACTCTTCACCTTTGTAGCCGTTGGAATGTTTCCTGGAAGTCAGCAACCCTGGGTCTTAAATGTCGCCTTACACACACACACACACACACACACACAGAACAATGGTTGACCTCATTTCACCTTGAGTAGTTCAGATTGAGGACATCACATAGAAAGGCCCCTCTGAGCAGTGATCACATGGTCAAGAACTTGAAGACATTGTAGAGTTAAGAGCGGGAGTTGAGCGGACGCGAGGACAAGAGACGCCAACTATAAAATAAGGGACTACAAGACGAGGAATTTTCGATGAAGTCCAGGGAAAAGAGAAGGGTGAGAAAAAAGTAAATGAAATGAAGGACTCGTACCACAAAATGAAAGAAAGGGTTCGAGCAAAGGGCAAAGAAACAATGGGAAGACCAGAGCGAGCCCTTGGTTCACCCAGAGGTGTGAAAGCCAAAAGTAAGTGCGCTAGAGAATGAAAAAAGTATAGAAGACAAAGGACCTGGGGAAAATAAGGAGAAATCGAAAAACCAAAATGAATGTGCTTGGATAAGGAGAAGAGGCCCAGCGACTATACGAGAATGACATAGCATGGCCAAATCTGATCCAAAGCTTTTACATAAACATCAGGAGGAAGACAACAGTCAAGGTCCAGGTACTCAGGCTGAGGAAGGAAGAAATGACAAAGATGTATGTGAAGAGCTCATCCGTGATTTAAGGAAGTATTATCAGTGGAGACAGAAAGGACTCAAGCAAACTGGGAAGGAAGGGTACACCAACAAGGCTAATCTAACACAACTTAGGAGAGGTGAAGAGGCTAAGGAACTAGATATCTTAAAAGCGGTGGAACCAGACAATATCTCTCGGTGGGTCATGGGGAAAGGGCAAGGCGCTTGTGGTCACTAAAACAATCTTCAAACATCTATCGAAACAGGGCGACTACCTGAAATGGTTAACCTTTAAGAAGGAGGTAGACAGGTACCATTAAACTAGATCAGTGTCATTGGCATGTATAGTATGCAAAGTCATGGAGAAGATTATCGGGAACAGATTGGAGCACCTAGAAAAGAAGTCTTATACACGATAACCAGCATGGTTTCAGGGAGGGAAAATCCTGTGTCACAAACCTTGGAGTTTAACGACAAGGCAGGAAAGGAGTGTGAGAAGACGCATTTTCTTGAACTGTAAGAAAGCTGTCGACACAGTTCTGCAGAAAGATTAGTGCAAAAGCTAGAGCAGCAGACAGGAATAACAGGACAGGCAATGCAATGGATCGGAGAATACCTGACAGGAAGGAAACAGTGATGGTACGGACGAGCTGTCAGACTGGGAGCCTGGACGAGCGGGGTTCAACAAAGGTCTTAGGGGGTGCTGTTTCTGGTTATGTGAATGACATGACGAAAGGGATAGATTCAGAAGTGTCCCTGTTTGCAGACTAGGAAGGAATGGGAGAATTCAAGATGGGGATCATGTAGGACTACAAAGGGAGTGGAAAGGCTGCAAGCCTGGTCCAACAACTAGTTCCTGGAGTTTAACCCCACCAAAAGCAAAGTTAGAAGATTGGGGAAGGTCAAACAAGGCTTCAGACAGAATACAGTCTAGGGGCCAACGACTGCAAACCTCACTAAAGAATAGGATTTTGGGGTGAGTATAATACGAACACATCTCCCGAGGCGCAAATCAACCAAATAACTGCTGCAGCATATGGACACCTGGCAAACCTAAGAAGAGCGTTTCGACAAATGAGTAAGGAGTCATTCTAGACTCTGTGCAACGTGACGTCAGGCCTATATTGGAGTATGTAGCACATGTACGAAACCCACACCTGGTCAAGCACGTCAAAAAATTAGAGAAAGTGCAAAAGGTTTGCTAGAAGACTAGTACCGGAGCTTAGGAGCATGTCCTACTGGAGGACAGGAGTGGTAGGAGAGGACATGATAGTGACATATAAAATAATGAGAGGAATTCACAAGATGGACAGAGACAGGATGTTCCAGAGATGGGACACAACAATAAGGGGTCACTATTGGAAGTTGAAGACTCAGATGACTCACAGGGATGTTAGGAAGTATTTATTCAGCCATAGAGTTGTCAGGAAGTGGAACAATCTGGAGAGTGTTGTAGGGAGGCAGGATCCATATATATCTTTAAGAAGAGATACAATAAAGCTCATGGAGCAGGGAGAAAGTGGGCTAGTAGCGACAGTAAAGAGGCGGGGACAGGAGCTGTGGATCGACCCCTGAAACCACAAATAGGTGAGTAGAAACAAATGAGTACACACACACAGTTTCACACAAGAGATTAGTGCAGAAGCTGGAGGACCAGGGAATACCTGTCAGGAAGACAGCAGCGAGTCATGGTACGTGGCGAGGTGTCAGAGTTGGCGCCGGTGACGAGTGGGGTTCCACAGGAGTCAGTCCTGGGACTGGTGCTGTTTCTGGTATTTGTGAACGACATGACGGAAGGAATAGACCCGAAGTGTTCCTGTTTGCAGATGATGTGAAGTTGATGAGAAGAATTCAATCGGACGAGGACCAGGCAGAACTACAAAGGGATCTGGAGAGGCTGCAAGCCTGGTCCAGCAATTGCTCCTGGAGTTCAACCCCACCAAGTGCAAAGTCATGATGATTGGGGAAGGACAAAGAAGACCGCAGACGGAGTAAAGTCTAGGGGGTCAGAGACTGCAACCTCAATCAAAGAAAAGATCTTGGGGTGAGTATAACACCAGGAACATCTGAGGCGCACATCAACCAAATAACTGCTGCAGCATATGGGCGCCTGCCAAAACCTAAGAACAGCATTCCGACATCTTAATAATGAATCGTTCAGGACCCTGTACACCGTGTACGTTAGGCCCATACTGGAGTATGCAGCACCAGTTTGGAACCCACACCTTGCCAGCACGTGAAGAAGCTCGAGAAAGTGCAAAGGTTTGCAACAAGACTAGTCCCGAGCTAATGGGATGTCCTACGATTAGAGGTTAAGGGAAATCGACCTGACGACACTGGAGGACAGGAGAGAGGGGGACATGATAACAACATATAAGATACTGAGAGGAATTGACAAAGTGGACAGAGACAGAATGTTCCAGAGATGGGACACAACAACAAGGGGACACAGTTGGAAGTTGAAGACTCAGATGAATCACAGATATGTTAGGAAGTATTTCTTCAGTCACAGAGTGGTCGGGAAGTGGAATAGTTTAGGAAGCGATGTAGTGGAGGCAGGCTCCATACATAGCTTTAAGCAGAGGTATGATAAAGCCATGGCGCAGGGAGAGTGACCCAGTACGGGGAATCGACAAGGTAGACAGACAGGATGTTCCAGGAGGGAACACAGAAACAAGGGGACACACACAACTTTAAGCTGAAGACTCAGATGAGTCAAAGGGATGTTAAGAAGATTTTTCAGATTCCACTTCCACAGGAAGTGGAATAGTCTAGAGAAAGATATAGTGGAGGCAGGAACCATACATAGTTTTAAGACAAGGTATGATAAATCTCATGGAGCAGGAAGAGCAGAGACCCAGTAGCGGACAGCGAAGAGGGTGGCCAGGGCTGAGTCTCGACCCCTGCAACCACAATTAGGTGAGTACACACTCACACACATACACACACACATACACACACACACACACACACACACACACAGAGCCCCGATGGCATGGTGGCTAGCGCTCTTGCTTCACGCACGGAGGGCCCGGGCTCAATTCCGGGGGGGCCGAAACATTTGAAGTGTTTCGTTACACACACACACACCACTCACATACATACAACGGGCCTAGTGTCTAATCGACATGTGCCTAGGACAAAATGGTAACTAACACACACACACACATACACACACACCACACACACACACACGCACATCGTTCACGCTAACAAACACACCCGTCATTAACAAACACACACTTCACTTACATTAACAAACACACATGTCAACATTAGCAAACACACATGTCAATAACAATGACAAATACGCACGCCGTTAATCTTAACAAACACACGTCACTAGCATTAACAAACACACAGGTCATTAACATTAACAAACGCAAACATTATCATTATAAAATACACACGTCACTAACATTAGCAAACACATACGCATTAGCATTAACAAACAGGTCATTAACATTAACAAACGCATACATTATTAACATTAACAAACACGTCAATAACGCTAACAAACACACATCAATAACCCTGACAGACACACATTTCATTACCATTAATAAACACACACACACCGTCATTAAAACAAACACACACGTCATTAACACACACACACACACACACACACACACACACACACACACACACACACACACACACACACACATTATTAACACAAACATACACTCACAAACACACACACACAATGTCAACCATGTCAAGAAATTAAAGAAAGTACAAAGGTTTGCAACAAGACTAGTCCCAGAGCTGAGGGATGTGTCTTACGAGGAGAGGTTAAGGGAAACCAACCTGACAACACTGGAAAACAGGAGGGATAGGGAAGGACATAATAACAACATATAAAATACCGAGAGGAATTGACGGGGGTGGATAGGGCCAGAGATGGGACACAGCAAAAGGGGTCACAACTGGAAGTTGAAAACTCAGATGAGTCACAGGGATGTTAGGAAGTGTTTCTTTGGCCATAGAGTTGTTAGGAAGTGGAATAGTCTGGAGAGTGATGTAACGGAGGCTGGATCCTGCTCGCGGAGCAGGGAGAGAGTGGACCTAATAGCGACCGGAGGGGAGGCGGGGGCGGGAGCTGTGAATTGACCCCTGCAACCACAGTTAGGTGAGTACACACACACACACATACACACACACACACACACACACACACACATACACACACACACACTAACACACACAAATCTTCAACACATCCATTGAAACTGGGCAACTACCTGAGGCGTGGAAGATGGCAAATGTAGTCCCAATTTTTAAGAAAGGAGACAGACACGAGGCATTAAACTACAGACCTGTGTCACTGACGTGTATAGTATGCAAAGTCATGGAGAAGATTATCAGGAGGAGAGTGGGTGGAGCACCTAGAAAGACACAAGCTTATAAACGACAACCAGCACGGTTTCAGGAAGGAAAATCCCGTGTCACAAACCTACTGGAGTTTTATGATAAGGTAACAGAAGTAAGACACGAGAGAGGGGTGGATAGACTGCATTTTTTTGGACTGCAAGAAGGCGTTCGAACAGTTCCTCACAAGAGGTTAATGCAAAAGCAAAGGATCAGGCACACGTAACAGGAAAAACACTGCAATGGATCAGAGAATATCTGACAGGGAGGCAACAACGAGTCATGGTACGTGACAGATGTCAGAGTGGGCACCTGTGACGAGTGGAGTTCCACAAGGGTCAGTCCTAGACCTGTACTGTTTTTGGTATATGTGAATGACATAACGGAAGGGATAGACTCAGAAGTGTCCCTGTTTGCAGATGATGTGAAGTTAATGAGAAGAATAAAATCAGTCGAGGATCAGGCAGGACTAAAGAGACCTGGACAGGCTGCAAGCCTGGTCCAGTAACTGGCTCCTTGAATTTAACCCTGCCAAATGTAAAGTCATGAATATCGGGGAAGGGCAAAGAAGACCGCAGACAGAGTATAGTCTAGGTGGCCAAAGACTGCAAGCCTCACTCAAAGAAAAGATCTTGGGGTGAGTAAATACCGAGCACATCTCCTGAGGCACACATCAATCAGATAACTGTTGCAGCATACGGGCGGCTGGCAAACCTAAGAATAGCGTTCCAATACCTCACTAAGGAATCATTCAAGACTCTGTATACCATATACGTCAGGCCCATACTGGAGTATGCAGCACCGGTTTGGAACCCACACCTGGTCAAGCACGTCAAGAAATTAGAGAAAGGCAAGGTTTGCAACAAGACTAGTCCCAGAGCTAAGGGGATTGTCCTACGAAGAAAGGTTAAGGGAAATCGGCCTGACGACACTAGAGGACAGGAGGGTTAGGGAGACATGATAACGACATATAAATACTGCGAGGAATAGATAAGGTGGACAGAGACAAGATGTTCCAGAGAGGGGACACAGAAACAAGGGGTCACAATTGGAAGTTGAAGACTCCTATGAGTCAAAGGGATGTTAGGAAGTATTTCTTCAGTCATAGAGTTGTCAGGAAGTGGAATAGCTTAGAAAGCACATAGTGGAGGCAGGAACCATACATAGTTTTAAGACTAGGTTTGATAAAGCTCATGGAGCAGGGAGAGAGAGGACCTAGTAGCAATCAGTGAAGAGGCGGGGCCAGGAGCTATGAATCGACCCTCAATCACAAATAGGTGAGTACAAATAGGTGAGTACACACACACACACACATACACACACACACACACACACACACACATACGTCACACACATCGGAAGAGGACCAAGCAGGACTTCAAACAGACCTGGACAAGCTTGACATCTGGTCTAGCAATTGGCTTCTCGAATTCAATCCCACCAAATGCAAAGTCATGAAGATCGGAGAAGGACAAAGAAGACCGCTGACAGAGTACAGGCTAGGTGGACAAGGGCTACAAACCTCGGCAAAGGAGAAAGACCTTGGGGTGAGTATAACGCCAAGTACGTCTCCGGAGGCACATCAACCAGATAACTGCGACAGCATATGGGCGACTGGCAAACCTAAGATTAGCGTTCCGTTACCTAAACAAGGAATCGTTCAAGACACTGTACACCGTGTACGTCAGGCCCATACTAGAATATGCAGCACCAGTCTGGAACCCACACCTGGTCAAGCACGTAAAGAAACTAGAGAAAGTGCAAAGGTTTGCGACATGGCTAGTTCCACAACTCAGGGTCTGTCCTATGAAGAAAGGTTGAGGGAAATAGGACTAACAACACTGGAGGAAAGAAGGGTCAGAGGAGACATGATAACGACATACAAAATACTGCGGGGAATCGACAAGGTAGACAGGGACAGGATGTTCCAGAGAGGGAACACAGAAACAAGGGGACACAACTGGAAGCTGAAGACTCAGATGAGTCAAAGGGATGTTAGGAAGCATTTCTTCAGCCACAGAGTAGTCAGGAAGTGGAATAGTCTAGAGAAAGATATAGTGGAGGCAGGAACCATACATAGTTTTAAGACGAGGTATGATAGAGCTCATGGAGCAGGGAGAGCAGAGACCCAGTAGCGGACAGCGAAGAGGCGGGGCCAGGAGCTGAGTCTCGACCCCTGCAACCACAATTAGGTGAGTACAATTAGGTGAGTACATGCACACCCCTCTATACCCCTATACCCTAGCTTAGCACTATCCGGTTATAGAACTAGTACTAGCAAAATCCTAGATCAATATTAGGAGAGTAGTCCAAACTTCTGAAACGTATCCCCCCCGTTCTCCCCCGCTCTCTCCCCCGCCTCTCCCTCCCCACTCTCTCCCTCCCTTCCTTCTCCCACACACACACCCCTCCCTCTCTCCATCCCTTCCTTCTCCCACACACACACCCTCCCCTCTCTCCCTCCCCTCTCTCCAGATCCCTCCCTCTCCCCTCTCTACCTCTCCCTATCCCTCTCCCTACCTCTCTAGTACTAGCAAAATTCTAGCTTAATATTTAGGAGAGTAGTCCAAACTTTCTGAAAACCTATCTCCCTCCATATCCCTCCCTCTCCCTCTCCCCACATCTCCTATCCCTCTCCTCTCCCTACCTCTCTCTCACTCCCCTCTCCCTCCCTCTCTTTCTCCCACCCCCTTCCACCCTCTCCCTCTATCTATCTCCCTCCATCTCCCTACCTCCTCTCTCTCCCTCTACCTATCTCTCTTCCTTCCTCTCTACCTCCCTCTACCTATCTCTCTTCCTTCCTCTCTACCTCCCTCTCTCTCTCCCCTCCCTCTCGCTCTCTTTCTCTCCCTCTATCCACCCTCTTCTACATTTCCTCTAGGCTATCTTCTCCCCTCACCCCTATTCCTATCCTTTCTCCGTTTCTCCCTTCACACCCTTCCCTACCCCTCTTCTTTCTCCCTTCTCCTGACACCTCAATACATCCACAGGGGACTCAGTGGGAAGATGGGTGGCTCAGAGAGGGCGTCAACAAGGAGGAAGATGGCCGATCAGGGAAGGCAACAGTGGGAGGAGGAAATTTCTAGAAGGGAGAAGGAATGGGAGAGGAAGTTATTGGTGATCACCGAGGAGCTCAATGAAAGGGAAAAGGAATGGGAGAGGAAGCTATTGGTGATCAGCGAGGAAATGGAGAAGAGGATAGCTGAGGAGAGTAGAAAATGGGTAATGCAAGCCAAAAAAGCAGAAGCCAAGATCCAGACCCTAGAAGTGAAGCTGCAGGGACTGACACAGAATAGAGACAACAGTACCTGGCAGGAAACGATGCTTGGAGCTTGTGCACCAGGCACAGACAAAGGGAATGAGGAGAAAGGAGGAGAACTCATGTATGCACAGGCACTGGCAGTCACACATGGGGCCCGAAGCAAGACGAGCAGGATAACAACACACGAGAGGGATATAGAAGAAACAGCTAGGGTCAAGAAGAGCACCACAGGAACAACGAATGGGAGCACAGAAACAACATATGAGAGGGTAGACAAAGCAGCAGACATGCTAAACACGGGGACCCCAACAACACACTGCAGCGGACAGGGACGTATGAGCAGACCGGACACACAAAGGAACACGGGGAATACATCCATGACAGCACCGAGAGAGGCTAATGCACCTTTGACAAGGCAATGGGAGACACAGTGGGAGGAGGAAATGGAGAAGTCGATCTTTATCTATGGCCTGAAGGAAGTCGAAGGGACACCACGACAGAAGGAAACAGGAGGAGAAAGAAAAGATCGATGGTATCATGCTAGCAATAGGGGAGACTCATCCCAATGACAAATTTTCGAGAATCGGGTGGTACACAAAGGGAAGAAATCGACCCTCAAGGTAATATTCAAGGCAGAATCAGCCCGCACCATGATCCTGCAAGAGAAAGCTCGGCTGAGGACGAACCAGGGGTACCGGAATGTATACCTGGATCGGGACAGAACGCAGGAAGAAAGGGAGGCCCGGAGGGAGAAGATAAGAAGGAGAAGAGAGGAGAGAGGGGAGACAGCGAGATACGGAGGACACCAAGACCAAGCAGGACAAACACACACTGGAAGTCCCCTCAGCGGGCCTCAAATCACAAACAACCCACGACAATCATACACTCTAGCACCACACCCACTTATCAGGCCCCCTATCCCCACCCTAGCAAATGAAAACCCACCGTCACAGTTACCCCCCCACCTCAAACTCCACCCCACCTGCCCATACCCCAACCATACAATCACCCCCACCCATGCTGCAATCCCCGCGGGCACCCTGCCCACACCCCCAACCCACCAAGATCTCCCCAGGGCCACAGTATTGGAAACAAGGTTGAAGGTTTGGTACACAAACGCGGATGGAATTACGAATAAGTATGAAGAGTGGAATGAAAGAATAGATGAGGCATCCCCAGACATCATAGCGGTCACAGAAACTAAACTAAATGAGACAGTAAAGATGCAATCTTCCCACAGGGATATCAGATCCTGAGGAAAGATAGGAGGAGCAGGGGGAGGAGGGGTCGCATTGCTTGAAGGAACCGTTGGAAATTTGAGGAAATGGAAGGAATGGAGGTGTGTAGAGAAAGGGACTACATAGTAGGTACCATCCAGTCTGGGAACACAAGATAATCATTGCAGTGGTGTATAACCCACCACAGAACTGCAGGAGGCCAGGAGAAGAATACGATGAGAACAACAGAGCGATGGTGGACACCTGGCGGAGGTGGCAAGAAAAGCACACATGAGCAGAGCGAAGCTACTGGTCATGGGGGATTTCAACCACAGGGAGATCGACTGGGAGAACCATGAACTACGTGGGGGTCCAGAAACTTGGAGAGCCAAGATGATGGACGTGGTACTGGAAAACCTGATGCACCAACATGTCAGGGACACGACCAGAGAGAGAGGAGAAGATGAACCAGCAAGACTGGACCTTGTATTCACCCTGAACAGCTCAGATATTGAAGACATAACGCACAGAGCCCCTGGGAGCCAGTGACCATATGGTGCTTAGCTTTGAGTACATTGTAGAGCTACAGGTGGAGAGGGAAAACAGTACCGATAGAGACAAACCAGACTTTAAAAGAGGAAACTACACGGGCATGAGGATTTTCCTGCAGGACGTTCAGTGGGAAAGGGAAATGGAAGGACTGACAATAAACGAAATGATGGAATACGTAGGGGCAAAGTGCAAGGAGGCAGAGGAACGGTTTATACCCAGAGGCAAAGGATTAAATGGGAAGGCCAGAAAGAGCCCCTGGTTTACCCAAAGGTGCAGGGAGGCAAAGACTCAGAGTATCAGAGAATGGAAACGGTACAGAAGGCAAAGAACCCAAGTAAACAAAGAGATTAGTAGAAGAGCTAGAAACGAGTATGCACAAGTACGGAGGGAGGCCCAGAAACAGTACGAAAATGACATAGCATCGAAAGTTAAGTCCGACCCGAAACTGATGTACAGTCACATCAGAAGGAAGACAACAGTCAAGGACCAGGTGATAAGGCTGAGGAGAGAAGATGGGGAACTCACAAGTAATGATCAAGAGGTATGTGAGGAGCTCAACTTGAGGTTTAAGGAAGTATTCACAATGGAGGAAGGAAGGCAGCTGGGTAGACAGGACGTGGTTCGTCACCAACAAGGGTTGTACCAAGTGCTAGAGGGCATACACACAACTGAGGAGGAAGTGAAGCAGTTACTCAGTGACCTCAATACCTCAAAGGCGATGGGTCCGGACAAAATCTCCCCGAAACTGGGCAGCTACGTGAGGTATGGAAGAGGGCCAACGTAGTCCCCATTTTTAAAAAAGGAGACAGAAAATAGGCACTAAATTATAGACCGGTGTCACTTACATGTATAGTGTGCAAAGTCCTGGAGAAAATCATCAGGAAAAGAATGGTGGAACACCTTGAGCTGAACAGGATAATAAACACCAGACAGCACGGATTCCGGGAAGGCAAATCCTGTGTAACAAACCTCCTAGAGTTCTATGATAAAGTAACAGAGGTAAGGCAGGACTGCAGGAAGGCCTTCGACACAGTTCCTCACATGAGATTAGTAAAGAAGTTGGAAGAACAAGCAGGTATAACAGGAAGGGCACTGGAATGGATCAGGGAATACCTCAAAGGGAGGCAACAACGGGTCATGGTGCGTGGTGAGGTATCACAGTGGGCGCCTGTGACGAGCGGTGTACCGCAGGGGACAGTCCTAGGACCAGTGTTATTCCTGGTATATGTAAATGACATGACGGACGGGATAGACTCAGAAGTGTCTCTATTCGCGGATGATGTGAAAATAATGAGGAGAATCACATCGGAAGAGGACCAGGCAGGGCTGCAAACAGACTTGGACAAGTTCGACATCTGGTCTAGCAATTAGCTTCTTGAATTCAATCCCTCCAAATGCAAAGTCATGAGGATCGGAGAAGGGCAAAGAAGACCGCTGTCAGAGTACAAGCTAGGCGGACAAAGGCTACAAACCTCGGCAAAGGAGAAAGACCTTGGAGTGAGTATAACGCCAAGCACGTCTCCGGAGGCACACATCAACCAGATAACTGCGGCAGCATATGGGCGACTGGCAAACCTAAGATTAGCGTTCCGTTACCTTAACAAGGAATCGTTCAAGACACTGTATACCGTGTACGTCAGGCCCATACTAGAATATGCAGCACCAGTCTGGAACCTACACCTGGTCAAGCACGTAAATAAACTAGAGAAAGTGCAAAGGTTTGCGACAAGGTTAGTTCCTCAACTCAGGGGTCTGTCTTATGAAGAAAGATTGAGGGACATAGGACTAACAACACTGGAGAAAAGAAGGGTCAGAGGAGACATGATAACGACATACAAAATACTGCGGGGAATTGACAAGGTAGATACTGACAGGATGTTTCAGAGAGGGAACACAGAAACAAGGGGACACAACTGGAAGCTGAAGACTCAGATGAGTCAAAGGGATGTCAGGAAGCATTTCTTCACCCCAAGAGTAGTCAGGAAGTGGAATAGTCTAGAGAAAGATATAGTGGAGGCAGGAACCATACATAGTTTTAAGACAAGGTATGATAAAGCTCATGGAGCAGGAGAGCAGAGACCCAGTAGCAGACAGCGAAGAGGCGGGGCCAGGAGCTGAGTCTCGACCCCTGCAACCACAATTAGGTGAGTACACACACACACACACACACACACACACACAAACACACACACACACACACACACACACACACACACAGCCCCCGGTGGCCTAGTGGGTAAAGCTCTTGCTTCACGCACGGAGGGGCCGGGTTCAATTTCCCGGTGGGGCAGAAACATTTCGAAGTGTTTCCTTACATACACATACACACACACTATATACAACAGGCCTAGTGTCTAATTGACATGTGCCTAGGACAAAATGGTAACTCAACACACACACACACCCACACACACCACACACACCCCACACACACCACACCACACACACACACACACACACACACACACACACACACACTCACCCATTACATGGACGTGACCTTGAGATATTGATCAGTGTTGCTGCCGGTAGAGGGAGGTGGGAGTCAACAGTGGCATGTGTCTGTGTCAGTACCAACGGTACTAACTTCGATACCCTCTTATCCCCCCTCCCCGTTGTTTCATACACCCCCTCCCCACCCTCACATTAATCCACGTTTCAGTATTTTAAATTATCCTGAAGTCGTCTTGTTATCACACTCCCTGCTATTGCTTGCATCTGCCATCTTACTGGCCATCTTACAAGATGCTCTCCTGCCTCCTACCATCTTCTCTTCTCTACTTCTCAGTTATTGTGTGTCTCTCTCTGTTATCTATCATAAAATCTGTTATTCTGTTTCCCACTGTGTGTGTGTACTCACCTAGTTCACCTAGTTGTGGTTGCAGGGGTCGATTCATAGCTCCTGGCCCCGCCTCTTCACTGGCCGCTACTGGGTCACTCTCCCTGCGCCATGAGCTTTATCATACCTCTTCTTAAAGCTATGTATGGAGCCTGTGTGTGTGTACTCACCTAATTGTACTCACCTAATTGTGGTTGCAGGGGTCGAGACTCAGCTCCTGGCCCCGCCTCTTCGCTGTCCGCTACTGGGTCTCTGCTCTCTTGTATGTCGTTATCATGTCTCCTCTAACCCTTCTGTCCTCCAGTGTTGTTAGTCCTATTTCCCTCAACCTTTCTTCATGTGTGTGTGTGTTTGTGTGTGTTAGTTACCATTTTGTCCTAGGCACATGTCGATTAGACACTAGGCCTGTTGTATATATGTGTGTGTGTGTGTGTGTGTGTGTGTGTGTGTGTAACGAAACACTTCGAAATGTTTCGGCCCCGCCGGGAATTGAACCCGGGCCCTCCGTGCGTGAAGCAAGAGCGCTGTGTGCGTTTGTATGTGTGTGTGTGTAAAAGTGTGTGTATGTGTATCAGTGTAAGTGAGTGTGTTTCTGTGTAAGTGTGTGTGTGTGTGTGTGTGTGCGCGCACATGGGTGAGTTAATTTGTTAAGTACTAACCAAGATATTATCAACATCCAGATAGAGGTTATCATTCCTAGGATGTGATTGTCTTCCCAGATGCAGCAGGTAACTGTCTTCTGTGTGTGTGTGTGTGTGTGTGTTTGTGTGTGTGTGTGTGTGTGTTTTTGTGAGTGTGTTTGTGTGTGTGTTTGTGTTTGTGTGTGTGTTTGTGTTTGTGTGTGTATGTGTGTGTGTGTTTTTGTGAGTGTGTTTGTGTGTGTGTGTGTGTGTACTTACCTATTTGCACATACATATTTGTGATTGCAGGGGTCGGTTCACAGTTCCTGGCCCCTCCTCTTCGTTGGTCTCTACTAGGAACACACTCTCCCTGCTCCATGAGCTTTATCGTACTCTTCTTAAAGCTATGTATGGATCCTGCCTCCACTACATCACTCTCCAAATTGTTCCACTTCCTGATAACTCTATGGCTGAAGAAACTTAATAACATCTCTGTGACTCATCTGAATCTTGAACTTCCAGTTTTAACACTTGTTGATGTGTCCTGTTTCTGAAACATCTTATCCCTATCCACCTTGTCAATTCCTCATGTCTTCCTTATCTCTCCTGTCCTCTAGTGTCGTCAGGTCGATTTCCCTTAACTTTTACTCATAGGACATATACCCCTTAGTTCACAGACTAGTCTTCGTGCAAACATTTGCACTTCCTTTAATTTGTTTACGTGTATGACCAAGTGTGGGTTTCATACTGGTGCTGCATACTCCAATATGGGCCTGACGTACACGTTGTATAGAGTCTAGAATGACTCCTTACTCATTTGTTGAAACGCTGTTCTTAGGTTTGCTAGTCGACCATATACTGCAGCATTTGGTTGATTTGCTCCTCAGGAGATGTCCTCGGTATTATACTCACCCCAAAATCCTTTTCTTTGAGTGAGGTTTGCAAGTCTTTGGCCCCTAGTCTGTACTCTGTCTGCGGTCTTCTTTGACCTTCCTTAATCTTAATGACTTTGTACTTGGTGGGGTTAAACTCCAGGAGCCACTTATCAGACCAGGCTTGCAGCCTGTCCAGATCCCCTTATAGGCTTGTA
Source organism: Cherax destructor (assembly GCA_009830355.1). Taxonomy (NCBI): domain Eukaryota; kingdom Metazoa; phylum Arthropoda; class Malacostraca; order Decapoda; family Parastacidae; genus Cherax; species Cherax destructor. Next base: position 6,207 of record WNWK01028739.1, on the reverse strand, counting down.
TCCGCTTGTATTCTCTTCATTAGTTTGTCACCGTCTGCCATCAGGGTCACCTCTGACTCTTTCCCTTCCGTCATATCATTCACATATCCATATACAAGAAACAGCATTGGACTTAGTACTGATCCTTGTGGAACCCCGCTCGATACATGACTGTGCAAGCATGACTGTATGAGCATAACTGTGTGAGAATGACTGTGTGAGCATGACTGTGCAAGCATGACTATGTGAGCATAACTTTGTGAGCATCAGTTTGTGAACATGACTTTGTGAGCATGACTATGTGAGCATGACTATGTGAGCATGAATGTGAGCATGACTGTGTGAGCATGACTGTGTGAGCATGACTATGTGACCATGACTATGTGAGCATGACTATGTGAGCATGAGTGTGTGAGCATGACTGGTGAGCATGACTATGTGAGCATGACTGTGTGAGCATAGCTTTGTGAGCATGAATGTGTGAGTATGACTGTGTGAATATGACTGTGCAAGCATGACTTTGTGAGCATAACTGTGCAAGTGTGACTGTGTGTGCATGACTGTGTAAGCATGACTGTGTACTCACCTATTTTGTACTCACCTATTTGTGGTTGCAGGGGTCGATTCATAGCTCCTGGCCCCGCCTCTTCACTGATTGCTACTAGGTCATTCTCTCCCTGCTCCATGAGCTTTATCAAACCTCGTCTTAAAACTATGTATGGTTCCTGCCCACTACGTCACTTTCTAGACTATTCCACTTCCTGACAACTCTATGACTGAAAAAATACTTCCTAACACCCCTTTGACTCATAGGAGTCTTCAACTTCCAACTGTGACTCCTTGTTTCTGTGTCCCCTCTCTGGAACATCCTGACTGTGTAAGCATGACTGTGTGCACACGTTACTATGTAAGGTGGTGCGTGTGTCCGAAAAAATGTCGTCCTGACAGTAGACGTGAGTCACTCCACGTCATGTCTCAGACGTGATGTTAATCTTAGCTGAGTTAAAGTTCCCAGGGTAAAGAATTAACAATCCCGCAAGGCGAGCAAAAAAATCCCTTGGGGACCTCCAGGGAATTTCCCCCTTTCCTCCGAAACCCCTTAGGCCTATGAAAATCCCATGTTGCCATTGGTAACCGAATAAGGTAAAAACATGACTGGTCATCATTTCATATTTTTTTTTTTTAGTTTTCATCATTATTTTTATGTTTATGGATGCCTAAACCACATAAGAACTAGTTTAATCGCTAAAATTTTCGAAAAAAAAAAGGTTATGATAATTCAATATTTTGATGCCAGGCACAACACACAAGATAGTATTTTACATTAGTTTATCAACTTTCAGTCGTAAATTAAAGGAAGATCAGAGTGAAGTGAGTTACGCCGGGATCATTGTTGATACAATGTGCACCTGGGACACAATCGCATATAATCTCGGCAGTTAATATAGCAGACGCAGTCATAACAGCAGAGTACTGAAGAGTAATGTTTTGCACAGACATTTGCAGAGGTTCTGCAGCAGCAAGATTGACTACATGGTTTTCGACAAGCACACTTTAACAGCTCCTGGCTCACTGCTGCAACTTGGGGGATGGTAATTCACTGTGAAGCAAGCTACCCATCAGGTGTCTGAGTCTTGAACTAGTGGATCATGGACACGTATCCAGATGCTGGCCTGGTGAGAGCCCTTCACAATGGTCGTGTGAATATGATAACAGTATTCAGTACCGTCAGTTTGATAACTAAGACACATGTGAAACATTAAGATATCTTTATTCAGATATATTTCGCCTAAACGTTTCTGAATAAACGTCGAATACAATTAGGTATCACCTACGTAGTAGGCTTCTTTAGTTGAATATAACTAGTCTGGAATAGTGTTCCAGACTATGAAGCAAAGCTCTTCCCCAGCCTGAGGGACTGACCACATCAACACTACGTCTTCTCCAGGCTGAGGGACTGACCACATCAACACTACCCTCTTCCCCAGGCTGAGGGACTGACCACCTCAACATTACGTCTTCTCCAGCCTGGGGGCTGACCACATCAACACACGTCTTCTCCAGGCTGAGGGACTGACCACATCAACATTACGTCTTCTGCAGGCTGAGGGGCTGACCACCCAACATTACGTCTTCTCCAGCCTGAGGGACTGACCACATCAACACTACGTCTTCTCCAGGCTGAGGGACTGACCACATCAACATTACGTCTTCTGCAGGCTGAGGGACTGACCACATCAACACTACGTCTTCTCCAGGCTGAGGGACTGACCACCTCAACATTACGTCTTCTGCAGGCTGAGGGACTGACCACCTCAACATTACGTCTTCTCCAGGCTGAGGGACTGACCACCTCAACATTACGTCTTCTCCAGGCTGAGGGACTGACCACATCAACATTCGTCTTCTCCAGGCTGGAGGGACTGACCACATCAACATTACGTCTTCTCCAGGCTGAGGGACTGACCACCCAACATTACGTCTTCTGCAGGCTGAGGGACTGACCACCTCAACATTACGTCTTCTGCAGGCTGAGAGACTGACCACCTCAACATACGTCTTCTGCAGGCTGAGGGACTGACCACCTCAACATTACGTCTTTCCAGGCTGAGAGACTGACCACCTCAACATTCAGTCTTCCAGGCTGAGACTGACCACCTCAAATTTCATCTTCGAGGGTGATGGACTGATTACATCGTCTTTACATCTCTACTGCTGCTGCCGACTGAAGAAGCCTACTGTGTATGAAACATTTCGGAATAAAGATACCTAACTGTTGTACATGTGTCTTACTTATAACAGTGTTGGTACAGAGTATTCCGAGTCAGTAGAATCATCTCTACGTTCTGATTTAGGTGGCAGAGCAACTGTTTCCTGAGGTGGTTCAACCAACTCTTTCAGACCTTCAGTTCAATGGAATTCAAGAGCTGACTTTCTATCTTCAGCTCGTTTAAGAGCTGGAAGGAACCCATAGCCTCATTAACATCCTCAGGGCACGGGAAATAAAGACATTTTGAACGGCTTTTCCGGCCAGAGGTTGAATCACAGCCAGTGACTGCAGTACAGAAAGAAACTTTACAGTTCGTAACAGATGTAACTTCAAAGAGAGGAAAATGATAGTTAAGAATGATCACAACATCGGAGTCGATTGTCCTCACCAAAATGTTTAAATGACCAGTCCCCACAGCATGAAGAATGTGTTGCACGAGTCTCATGTCTCCTTCCTCTTGTAGAATTCTCTATCCATGTGTTGGCCTGGTCTCCAGTACTGGACTGTCTTCCTATCAACACTGGAGATGTTTAGATTACCCGAAGAGTTCTGGGTGTCGATGTGATCCTCTTTAAGGCACTGAAAGACTTCTAACTTTTTTTTGGTGTTTCTGAGAAACTCAAACCATTATCCAGGTATTTTCACTACTGAGTCTGTAGGTGTCCCAAAGATTATGGAGAGAGGAGACCTTCCTAAGCTCCCTTCGGATGTGTTTCTTGAAACACATATCTACTTGGAGGGTGTTCCTGGGGTCAACGCCTACCGACGGATCAGGGCCTGATCAACCAGGTTGTGGATGAGTGCTCCACCCCCCTACAACAAGACAGTCATACAACAGGACTCATCCACTGAACTAAAAATCTCAGTGAATTATTAACTTGTTTCTCAAGATACTCGATGATATTTCTTTGAATAATACGTCACAAACAGGGTACGGGTGGTGTTAGAACCCATGGCTATGGGTTCTAACACTGTACCCTGGTATTCTAACCCCCAACCATACCGTGGTTTGTTTAGAGTTGTATTATAACGGTTTCGTGAGTCATGATACATGACATCACTCTGTCATGATACATGACATCACTCTGTCATGGATGGCAGGAGAAGCTGCAACCATGGTGCCAACATCATCTTCACGTGTATGCATTCCAATGTACGTTTGGGAGAAGACTAAATTTTGTTTTCCTTGTTTTATTTTTTTCACCGTTGCTTTCGATTAAAAAAAACAGATGAAGGGGCTCTTTGTAATGGGGTCTTTAAATAATTTTCTGCTCTCAATGACGGCATCTTTCACGAAGATGTCGTACGCCTGTAGGCTCCTGGCTTGAAAGGAAATCATGATTTTCCTATTTTTTTCCGAAAATTGTAGCAAGAAAACAGTTACTTCAGGTACAATTAACAATAAAAAATAGTAGTGTAATCTGAGTCGTTACGCCTTAAAATATAAAAATGATGAAACACCCAAGTCTTCATGTTATTTGGTTGCTAAGATACACAATAAGAGCAATTGATTTTCATAGGTCTATGGGGTTTCAGGGAAGTTTCTGGAAACCCTATGGGAATATTTTTTTTTTTCAGGGGGACGGGGGGGGGGGAGCCACTTTTCGAGAACGATTTTTGACGACCCAAGCAATATGGAGAACACCATGGAAGGAACTTATTGACAAATCGTAACTCAAGCGTATTTAACGTCATCAAGAACTGTTTATCTTATTTCCATTGGGGTCCTTAAATCTTGTTGTCCCCCCCAGGATGCGACCCACACCAATCGGCTAACACCCAGGTACCTATTTACTTGCTAGTTGTACGGGGACAGTAAGTGTAAGGAAACACGCCCCATGTTTCCACTCTTACCGGGGATCGAACCACGGACACTCAGTGTGCGAGGCGAGAGTATTGCCTACCAGGCCAGGGGACACCCTGTCACTGCTCCCACAATCCCGGTAACTGGTGTCGCCACTCCCGGTCTGTGGAGCCATGCTTGATACCGGTCTCACTCTCCACTGTTGCGTCGACACTGGTCCTGAGACCGTGACTCTGTGACCTTAGCGGTTGCGGTCCCGTTAGTTTTCCCAGTTAAAAAGCTTGAAAATGACTGAGGTAACTGTGTGGTGAGTGTGTCAGGGGTAGTGTGTGTCAGGGGTGTGTGTTCAGGGGTAGAGTGTGTCAGGGTAGAGTGTGTCAGGGTAGAGTGTGTCAGGGGTAGAGTGTGTCAGGGTAGTGTGTGTCAGGGGTAGAGTGTGTCAGGGGTAGTGTGTGTCAGGGGTAGAGTGTGTCAGGGGTAGTGTGTGTCAGGGTAGAGTGTCAGGGTAGAGTGTGTCAGGGGTAGTGTGTGTCAGGGGTAGGGGTGTGTCAGGGGTAGAGTGTGTCAGGGGTAGAGGTGTCAGGGGTAGAGTGTGTCAGGGGTAGAGGTCAGGGGAGTTCGTCATCTTCACATTCATTGTCATTGATGGGGAGTTACATACCTGTTATCCTACCTTCCTTTCTTCCTTCCTGTTATTCACACCTGTTATCCTACCTTCCTCTCTTTCCTACTGTTATTCATACCTGTTATCCCACCTTCCTTTCTTCCTTATTGTTATTCATATGTTATCCTACCTTCCTCCTTCCTTCCTGTTATTCATACTTGTTATCCTACCTTCCTCTTCCTTTCTGTTATTCATACCTGATATCCTACCTTCCTCTTCCTTTCTGTTTTCATGCCTGTTATCCTACCTTCCTCTTTCCTTCCTGTTATTCATACCTGTTATCCTACCTTCCTCTCTTCCTTTTTTTCATCCATACCTGTTATCCTACCTTCCTCTCTTCCTTCCTTTTATTCATACCTGTTATCCTACCTTCCCTCTTCCTTCCTGTTATTCATACCTGTTATCCTACCTTCCTCTCTTCCTTTTTGTCATCCATACCTGTTATCCTACCTTCCTCTCTTCCTTCCTGTTATTCATACCTGTTATCTTACCTTCCTCTCTTCCTTCCTGTTATTCATATATGTTATCCTACCTTCCTCTCTTCATTCCTGTTATTCATACCTGTTATCCTACCTTCCTCTCTTTCCTACTGCTATTCATACATGTTATCCTACCTTCCTCTCTTTCCTACTGCTATTCATACCTGTTATCCTACCTTCCTCTCATCCTGTCATTCATACCTGCTATTTTCTGCTTCTCTCTTCTGTATTGTCATTCATGCCTACATTATACTCCCTTTCTTTCTTCCTTCTTGTTATGCATACCTGTTATCCTCTGTGTCTCTTCTGGACTCTCCCTAATTTAAAAAAAAATCAGAATTCTTTGTTCTAAATCTATTTTAAATAACACACTTCGCCCTCTGGGCAACAAACAAAAAATATATTTGTCAAGGCCTTATCACTACTAAGTAATCTGTTTTATTTATTCCGGACTCTTGAGTGTGAGTCCTGTTGTGCTTGGGATCTCCCACACAGTAATAACAGTGCGCTG
>WNWK01028738.1:0-25070 GCA_009830355.1 Cherax destructor | reverse complement strand
AGTAAAGGGATCAGCTGGTGTTTTTGTCTGTGTGTTTATATTTTTTTACAATTAAAAATGATTAAACTCAGTGAACAAGGTATGTTGATGTTTGATAATAATAATTAATAAAGATAAAGATGTATTTATTGTAATAATAACAATCGCTCTGAGTGCTTTAAATGTCAGCTCGAAACTTATACAGGTGCTGCTGCACTTCTATCTTGTCTATAGTAAATCAAGTTAAAATTTGTACAAATATGTAGTTTTGGAGACTTTAAAAGCTAGTGTACTGAGTGGCTTAAAGAGCGCTGAGATACTTGATGCCAAGAGCCGCGCTGTGTCATACTATTTTGTACAGGCTTGTTATATGAAAATACATATGACATTTACAATGCCCCAAGTGATTATTAATTACAGTGGTACCGACTTACGATGGTCCCCAAACTCACCCTTATGTAAGTTTATTTTTAAATGCTTTTGTAAGTGTAATTTTGGGGGTCTAAAAGGACAAATCTTTTTTACATCATTCTTATGGGGATAAATTCGTTTGGTAATGGCACTTGAACAGCATTCTGGAATAAAAAAATTTAGTAAGTCGGGGTACCACTGTATATGTATTTTATTATTATTTTTATTATCACAATGTATACCTTGCACTGAGTATAATAATTTCTTTCTTAAGCTGCCCGAAAAAGACAGAATGTAAACACACAGACAAACACAGCTGATCCTGATCCATTTTCTCTTGATTTTTTTCTTCCAAGTGTTGCTGCATGTCATTTTGCACCCCTTTGTACAAGATAGTTATAAGTGCAGCAGCACTTGGAAAGAAAAAACAACAAGAAGGAAAATGGGAAAATAAAAAGTTCACAGTAAAGGGATCAGCTGGTGTGTTATCTGTGTTTTACATTCTTCTCTCTAACAGCTAATTGAAATGATTAAACTCAGTGAACAAAGTATTTGATGATGATATAATAATTTTAAAGATAAAGGTTTATTTATTGTAATAATAACAATCTCTGAGTGCTTTAAATGTCAGCTACAAACTTATACAATGCTGCTGCACTTCTATCTTTACTATGGAATTTTAATCAAGTTAAAATTTGTACAAATATGTAGTCTTGGAGACTTTAAAAGCTAGTGTCCAGGGGGCTGTAAGAAGGAGATTGAGATCGTGCCCAAGTTCTCATATGGGATTTCATTTTTTTTTTTTTAAAGTGGGAGGCCATTGTCTCCAGTCGTCGGTAAAACAGAAATACGTTGTTAAATGAGGGGAGACTGCATTGTAATAAACAGAATAGAGGAAATCAGCTCTAATATACATTTTTCTATGCATACTGGTCAGAGCCCCTCGTAAGTCCAAGTCATCAGAACAGTCGTCACTAAGTGAGGAGAGGCTGTACTCAACCAAGTTGTGAAGTCTTAACTTTAGTATAATATAATACTGCAGAGAATTTTAACTCAATGTGGAAAAAATTAGCCCAGATGTTTGAGGTTAATTCTGAATACACAGATCTTAAATTTGCAAATGTTTTGCATAAATGCTTTTTAAAATATGAAATTATATAAAATTTTTATAGATTTGTTAAAATATTGTTTTTTTAGGATAAATTAGTTTATTCCATTTTCAGGAGCAGATATTCCACCCCGAGGACGAAAATTGGCCATGACCTTGATGTGATTTCAAGCCCTGTTTCATGGTTCAAAAGAAGCTCTATAAGTTTGGAGCTTACAAAAGATGCTGAAACTGCACATTTGGGGGTTTAAAAAGATTCTGAAAATGAAGCGTTTGAAAAAACAAAAAGATGCTGAAATTCTTTTGGGAAAACCCCAAAAAGAAGTTATCTTAAATTTAACTTTATCTTGTTAAGACATAAAAGGAAAAATTTTGTGTTAAAGGAAAAATATATAAAATTACATTTTTATCATATAAATACATTTATTAACCATAAACAGTCCCAACGTATATATACGTTGGAGGCCAGTCTTTAAAATTTTGAAAAAACTAAATTTTTTTATATAGAAATAAAGAAACATTTTTTAAGTGTTATAGGATAAAAAAACACTTTAGGGTGAAGTAGTTACCGAGATTAGGAGGAGAAGTTTGCACTGGATGCTCACCCGACAGCAACAGAGTCCAGCCGCAGATTGTTGCCAATATACCTTTTCTCTTTTTTTTTATTATTTTATATAATTTTTATGTTGGTAGGTTGGTATAGAACCACCAGGTGGTATACCGTCTGCCAAGTGAGTGTAAAACGAAAGCAGTTTTTTTACATGATGGTAGGATTGCTGGTGTCTTTTTTTGTCTCATAAACATCAAGATTTCAGGTATGTCTTCTACTTCTACCACACTTAGGGCCCTTCACTACATGTACACGTTTATGTATACACACTCATCTGAGTTTTCTTTGATTTTATCTTAATAGTTCTTGTTCTTATTGCTTTTCCTTTCATATCCATGGGGGAAATGGATAAGAATCTTTCTTCCATAAGCCATGCGTGTTGTAAAAATCAACTAAAATGCAGGAACAATGGGCTAGTAACCCTTTTCCTGTATAGCTTACTAAAAGGAAAAGAAGAAAACCGTCAAAGTGGGATGTTTGAATGTGCATGGATGTTGTGCGAATGATAAAAAAAGAGATGATTGTGATGTTATGAATGAAAGAAGCTGGATGTCCTGGCTTTAAGTGAGACAAAGCTGAAGGGGGTAGGAGGTTTCAGTGGGGAGAAATAAATGGGATTAGGTCAGGGTTTCAAATGGTTGAACTAAAGAAGGAGTGGAAATTTGTTGAATAATCAGTTATGGCAGGAAAAGGGGGAAATATAAATGTAAAATTCAAGTTATGTGGATAAAAAAAAGGTTGGATGTGAAAAGTGGGTTATAGTAAATGTTTATGCACCTGGAGAAGGGAAAATGTAGAGAAAGAGAGAGATTTTGGGAAATGTTGGTGAGTGTGTGGGAGTTTTTAACCAAGTGAAGTAATTGTGGTTGGGGATCTTAATGCTAAAGTGGGTAAAAAAGATGTGGAGGGAGTAGTAGGTAAATTTGGGGGGCCAGGGGTAAAAAGAAATGGGGGAAACCTTTTGAGTATGTGTGAAGAGATTTGGTAATAATAATACATATTTTTTTGAAAAGAGGATAAATAAATATCATGGTTGATATAGCATGTAATGAAAGTAGTTTTTTGGATTATGTATTGGTGGATAAGGTTGATGGGTATTGGATGTACATGTTTATAGAGGGCAACAGAAAATGGATCATTATTTAGTTGTAGCCCGTTGGAAAAAAGGGAGATGGGACAAAAAAAAAGGCAACAGCAAGTAAGAGAGGTAAAAATGTATAAACTAAGGGGGGAGGAAGTTAGGGTGAGATATAAGCAACTATTGGGGAAAAGGGGGGCTGGGGCAATATGATTGTGGGGGGTTTAAGAAGTTGGGATAGTTTTAAAATGCAGTAAGAATGTGGGGAAATTTGTGGCTATGGAGGGTGGGTGCAGGAGGAAAGAGGAGTGGTGGTGGAATGAAGAAGTAAAGGGTGTGAAAAAAGAAAAAAAAGGGCTTATGAGAGGTTTTTACAAAACAGAAGTGTTAATGAAGAGCAGATTATATGGAGAGTAAAAAAAAAGGTGAAGAGAGTGGTGAGAGAGTGAAAAGAAGATGGGATAAAAGAATGGGGGGCTCTGTCAAAAATTTTGCGAAAAAAGAAAAATTTTAGAGTGGAAAACAAAGAAACCCTAGGGAACAAGGTTTTTGTCAAAAAAACAGAGTGGGGAGTTAGTAGAGGGGAGCTGGAGGTTTTTAGATGGCGGAAATTTTGGGGAATTTTTAAATGTCGATAAAAAAAGGGAAAATTTCAGTATTTGGCCAGGGATAAACCCTTTTTGGGAGTGAAGAACACGGATGTGAGTGTTGGGAGGGTGAGGATTACTTAGAATGAAAGGGGGAAAAGCAGCTGGAACTGACGGGATCATGACAGAAATGTTAAAAGCAAGGGGATATAGTGCTGGGGTGGTTGGTATTTTTTTTTTATTAAAGGATGAAAGAGGGGGAAAGGACTAGGGAGGCAGAGAGCATGTATAGTTCCTTTTTTAAAGGGAAGGGGGGTAAAAGAGGAAAAATTATAGGGAAAAAGTTTTTCTAGTTCGGTGTGGGCGGGTTATTATTGAAAAAATTAGAGGTAAGACAGAGAGGATTGCAAAATGAGAAGGAAGGTTTTTTAGAGTGGGAAAGCGGATGTTTTGGATAAGTGTCTACAGTGAAGCATATATTTTTTTTTTTTTTTTCAACAAGTGGCCGTCCCCCCCAAAAACAAGAGTGCCCCAAAAAAGAAAAAACCCCCAAAAAAAGCTTTTTCTTTTCCCCTTTCCCCACACACAAAATTTCACTGTCTTTGCAGAGGAGCCCCAGATAAAACAGCTGAGTTGCCCCTCCCAGCTGTCACTACCCCAAGATCCTCCTTTAAAGTGCAGGCATTGTCTTCCCATTTCCAGGTTAAGTCCAATAAATAAATTCTGGTTTCCCTGAATCCCCCACAAAAAAGTTACCCTTAAAATTCCAACAGGTGGGCATGTCCCAAAAACCAACCCTCTCCATTCCTCCTTCTCACTCCACATGCTTGCTGGAAGTCAAGCCCACCCCCCAAAAACCCTCCCTTTCCCCTTCCTCCAACCTTTTCTGGGGGGACCCCCCCCCCTTCCCTTTTTACAGTTTATCCTCTTCAAATCATTCTACTTTGATCCAAACCCCTCTTTAAAAGGCAAAACCATTAAACCCCCCTTGGCCCCCCTGACAAATCTTTTAGTAACTCCACCTTCTCCCCAATTTCCCATTCCGAATTTCTGTAATATTTTAAAATTTTTGAAGGACATCTCCACTGCATCCCCGCCTCCTCCCCCGCTGCAACATTGCAACCCCCTCTTCACACCCCCTATAAAAGTGTTGGTACCACTATCTTTTACATTCCCCTTTTTTTCCCCCCTTGATAACGTTTTTTCTCCAAGATCCTCGCACCCCCCCTTTTTCCCTTTATCAAATTTTATGGTTAACCTTCCCTTTATAAACCCCTCCCGCTGACAAATCAATCCCAAATATCTGAAAACATTTCTTTCTTTTCCCTAATCCCCTCTCAAATGTGATATCCCAAATTTTTTCCCTTTTTTAAATGTTTTATCCCCCACCTTTTCTCTTATCTTTTTCACTTTTAACTTTCTACCTTTACACACTCTCCCCCTGGTCCACTAACCTTTTCAACTTTTCTTTAAAAATCTCCCCATAACAAATCTCAGCAAAAATAACTTTGTCAACTCCCATTTTATTTAAATTTTCCAAAATTTCCCACCCCCCTCCCAAAAACCCCAGCATTTTTTTTTCAACCCCCTCTTAAAAAATTATTCAACCATGGGTGAACATTCCATCCCTGTCTAAGACCTACTTTAGGAAATAATCTCCCTCTCCCCCTCCACCCTAACCTGAGCCTCACTATCCTCATAAAAAATCTTTACGGGGTTCGTAAAATTCTCCTATTCCATACACTTGCAACTTTGCCACATTGCTTTCCCCATCCACTCTATCATAGCCTTTCCCAAATCCTTGCAATAAAAATTTTCCCTACCTTTATCTAAATACGTTCCATATGCTTAAATTAAAACCGGTCTCTCCCTCCCATCTAAACCCTCCCTCTCTCGTCCCTTCTGTTTTATCTATTCCAATAATAACCCATGAATTTTAGGTATCCGAAAACTTTCCCCCTTTTTCAATCTCTTTTTTACCCTTTTTCCCTAAAAAGACATCACCTCCCTCCAACCTTTCCCCTTAACTTTTTTAAAAAAAAATACCAACCACCCCAACTATATCCCCCCGTTTTTAACTTTTTGTCAGTTCCATTACGTTTTCCCCCTTTCATTCTATATTTCCCACCTCACATCCTCCCTTTTCTTCCCCCAAACGATGTTGACCCCCCCTGGGCATTGAAATTTGCCCCCCCTTTTTCAGCTTTTAAAAGTTCCCAAAATTTTCCCCCATCCCCCAAATACTATCTACAACTCCCTACTCTTTTTTTCACAAACCCCACGCCCCTGGTTCATTGTTTATCTCCTAAAATTTTTTTTGTTTTCAGAAAATTTTCTTGAAAACCCCCCCTTTCTTTACCCCCTTTTTTTTTGCACTCCCCACCCTCTCTTACCTTTTTTTTACTCCCATATACTCTGCTCTTCTTTCATTTTTTTGAAAAAACCTCATAAGCTCCTTTTTTCTTTTATCCCCCCTTTACTTCTTCATTCCCCCCACTCCTTTTTCCCCCTAACTACCCTCCTATACCCAAAACCTCCCCACATTCTAATACTGCTTTTTAAAACTACCCCAACTCTTTCAACCCCCTCTCTTACTTGCACTAGCCCCCCCTTTTTAATTGTTTTATCTCCCCCTTTTTCCCCCTCAAGTTTCCTTTTACCTCTCTTTTCTTCTGTTGCCATTTCTTTTGCCCCTCTACCACCAAATGTGCCCCAAAAATGATCATATATCCGTTGCCTCTCTATAAACTTTAAATCCAAGCCTACTATCACCCCCCCACCCCACCCATAATCCAACAAATTTTTCCTTACGTGCTATATCTCCTTTTTAAAAATTTTCCTTTTTTCATAAAATATGAACTTATTCCCAAAACCTCTTTCTACACATAAAATTTGGTTCCCCATTTACTTTTACCCGGGCCCCCCAAATTTACCCTACTCCCTCCACAACATTTTTCCCCACTTTAGCTTTAAAGACCCCCCAAAAATTCTCTCCTTGGTTCAAAACTCCCCCCCTCCCAACTTTTCCCCCAAACCCTCTCTCTCTCTCCTCTACACTTCTCTCTTCCCCGGGTAAAAACATTTACTAAAACCCCCTTTTCACCCAATTTATTTTCCCCAAATAATTTAAATTTTTCTTTTATATTTTCCCTCTATAACTGATTATTAAACATTATTTCCTTTTTTAGCTCAATTTTAAAACCCCTATCAAATCCCTTTTTTCCCCCCACAAAACTCTCCCCCCCCTTCAGCTTTGTCTCACTTAAACCCAGGACACCCAGCTTCTTTTCATTCATAACATCTACAATCATCTCTTTCTTATCATTCAAAAACCCCCAAAACCAAACACCCCACTTTGGGTTTTTCTTTTTCTTTTTTAAAAAGCTTAGGGAAATGGGTTACTCCCCCATTTTTCCCCGGCATTTATTGACTTTTAAAACATGGTTACGGGGAAGATTCTTTTCCCCTTCCTGGGTAAAGGAAAGCATGTACATTTTATGGATAGATATTACAAAATGGCCAATAATAGGTCAAATATTAGGCTTTAATGGGGGTTTTGGGATAGGGGCGGGGGATATTCTCTCTTGGATCTGGCGCCCTGCAAAAAAGTGTTATTGGGGGGTGTGGTGAAAGTGTTGAATGATGATGAAAGTATTTTCTTTTGCGGGATTTTCTTTCTTTTTGGGTCACCCTGCCTTCGTGGGGGGCGGCCGACTTGTTGAAAAAAAAAATATAATTTATAGTACAGTGGCCCCCCGAGTTTCGTAAAAACTTCCTCCTGAAGTCTGCTCAAGTGCCATTCCCGAAATTTACCCCCTTTAAGGGAAAAATTTCACGTAGGTTAGTCTATTTCAGCCCCCCAAAAATACACTTCCAAAAGAACTTACAAAATTATACTTACATAATTGCACGATTTCCGGGGTATTCTTTAAACCGGGGGCCCCTGTAGTTCTTGTGATTTCATAGCCAATCTTTGTTCTGACACTAATATTAGGTACTAAAAATTGTACTCAAATAATAATAATAATGATAGTCATAAAAATAATAAAAATAATGATAGTGAATAATAATAGTAAAAAAAGTTCCCTTGAAGCTTATGTAAGTTTTGTGTTGCTGCCTTATCTCATCTGATCTCCACTAATGATGACTGGTGACATTTGATGAGGGTGAGGGTAGTCTTATTTTTTCCCTAATCACTCAGTAATTACAGTGCTTCCCTTTTTTGTTACACAAACCTGTCTGTCTGTCTTTTTTTCTGTCTGTCTGTCTTTCGTCTTACTGTGTGTTGTCTCCTTTCTGTCTACTTGTCTCAGAGAGTAGCTCATAAACCAACTGGTATTACGCAGTAACAAGCACATTATATCACTTTGTCTTGTTTTTTCTAGTTATCCTATTTAAACCCCTTTTCCCAGGGCCCCAAGGGGGGTCCCAAAAACTCGTTCTCAGGGTCCAAAAATTTTAAAAAAAAAAAAAACAATTCTTATGAAATGATAGAAAATCTTTTCCGATCAAAAGCATACAAAAATTATAAAATTTTGATCGAAAACTAACGGAATTATGCTTTGCGAAGTTATCGGTATGGATGACATTTATGCAAGGGGATTTCACCCACTTTGACCCCTTTTTTGGGAAAAAATTTCCCAATGTTTCAGTCTACTAAAATTATAGCTTTTTCGCTAGAACTATTTTCTTCTATCGATTGAGTACAAGAAACCGCCTTTTACCAATTACAACTCCCCAATACAGTGGACCCTCGGTTAACGAATACCCGGAAATCGGGGCAATTATGTAAGTATAATTTTGAAAGGGTTCTTGGGGAAAATTGTATTTTGGGGGTCTAAAATAGACAACCTCGTAAATTTTTCCTTGGGGAGAAAATTCTTTGGGTTGGCACTTGAGCAGACTTTAGGAGTGAAGTTTTTTTACAAAACTGGGGGGGTCCACTGTATAGTGGTCAGAAAATGGAAATTTTGGGAATTTCCCAAAATTTCAAAATAGGGTCCAGAATAAAAAAGGGGCGGCATTCCGGGACTAAAAAAACACTTCCCCTGTTCTTTTAGTCACGTTTCCGGGCCCCCTCTTACATTACTTTTGCTTATCATTTTAAATTTTTTATTCTCACAAAAAAAAAAAAGGGTTTACTGTTATGTATACAACTGCATCATTGAAAAAATGGTATAAACAATATTAAAACACTTATGCATGAATATTAGACTCGCCAGTTGATGTGTTTTGGGGCGCAATTGTGATTTGTTTACTCTTGAACATCGTAAAAATGAACATTTTGCTACTTTGAACTAAATTTTCCCAAGGTACTTATCAATTTCAAACAATAAAAAGCATCTCTATTTTTTAATATATCTTCCATTCTATCAAATGAGACCAAAAAAACGGGGCCATCAAAAATCCATACAAAAATGGGCCAAAAAGTGGCTTTTTTAAAACCCAAAAAATACGGTCAGAGTTTTTTTTCCTCATTATGCACTGTGTGGTTTAGGAATTTTTATACTGCGCACACTGCCCCACAGACCCATTCTACCCACGTCTATGCCTAACAGCCTTTTCTGCTTGATTTGGGGCGCTAAAATTTTAAAGGCGTACTAAAAAAATCAAAAACCCCCCGGGGTGTAAGCCGTTTTAAAAAACGTCAATAACCCTCAAGGGTTAATTTACACTATGTATACTTTGGGCCCCCCCAGAGCAAAATTCATTCCCGGCCTGCTCAAGTGCCATTACCCAGAAGAAATTTTCTTCCTTAACGCTTTCCCGGGGGCAAGGGGGGTTTGAAAAATTTGTTCTCAGGGTTTCCCAAAATTTAAAAAAAAAAAAACAATTCTTATGAAATGATAGAGAATCTTTTCCCATCATAACACCACAAAAATTATGAAATTTGATGAAAAATAACGGAATTATGCTTTGCGAAGTTAAACGGCAACCATGACATTTCCAAACGGCGATTTTGCCCACTTTTAGCCCTATTTTGCAAATTCCAATGTTTCAGGAAACTAAAAAATTTTAGCTATTTCGCTAAAAACTCCATTTTTTTTATCGTTGAGTACAAGAAACCCCTATTTACCTATTAAAATACCCAAAATAATTTGGGCAAAAAAATGGCAATTTGGCCCAAATTTTACCAAAAATTTTAAAAAGATGCCAATTTCAAAATAGGGTCCAGAATAAACAAAAGGGAGACATTCCTGGCACTAAAATAACCCTCTTCTCTGTTCTTATCCCTTTCCCGGCCCCCCTTACTTTCTTTTTTTTCATTTTGAATTTTTATTCTCAAAAAATAGAAGATTTACTGTTATGTATAAACTGCATCATTTGTAAAAATGGTATAAATAATAATTGGGGCACTTGTGCATGAATATTAGCTCCCAGTTGATGTGTATTTGGATGCATGGTGTGTTTGTTTACTCTTGAACATCGTCAAAAAACGAACATTTTCGCTCTTTTAGCTCAATTTCAAGGTCTTGTCTTTGTCAAACCAATCAAAAATCTCAATTTCTGTAATATATCTTGAATCTATCAAAAGAGACCAAAAAAAGAATACATCAATAAATACCATACGAAAATAGACTGCAAAGTCGCTGTTTTAAACAAAAACACGGTCAGTTTTTTTCCCCATTATGCACTGTGTGGTGCAGGAATTTTTTTTACTGCGCACTGACAAAGACCCATTCTATCACATCTAGGCCTAACAGCCTGTTTTTTTCTTGATTTGAGGGCCCAGAATTTGGGGGTACTAGTACGTCAATAACCCCAGGGGGTAAGCCGTACAGTACGTCAATAACCTGAAAGGGTTAAGAAATAATGTCACGTAGGTTGGGCTATTTCAGACCCCAAAAAACACTTCCCAAAACCCTTTCAATATTATACCTACATAATTGTCGATTTCCGGGGTACTCGTTGGCGGGGTCCCTTTTTAATTGTTTTACGTATGTGTTCCTGTGAAATAGAGACAGATAGAGACAAGGGGACAAAATGAAAACAGACAGACAGAATGAAAAGCCAATCAAAGGGACCCAGCTGACCAGTACTAAGTGGTCCCAGTTTTTTTTTAATATACGCACAAAAGTGTTAAGACTCATTCTATGCTGACCAGGCATCTCGGGCCCAAATTTTTTTCCCCAAATTTGGAGGCGGGAAAAATAAAACGTATATGTCTTTTGGGGGCAGTGTACTAACGTATATATCGTTTGAACTTTTTAAAAGGGGTTAAATAAAGAAAATTGGATATCACATTGGAGGGGGATTATGGAAGAAAAAAAATGTTTTCAGATACAGGGGACCCCAGTAATGAAAAACTTATTCCATAAGCCTGCTCAAGTGCCATTCCGACAATTTACTTCCTTGGGAATAATGTCCGTGGGTTAGTCTACCCCCCCCCAAAAATACATTTCCCCACAAGGACTTACAATTTTTAATTACCCATATTGCGTTTTCCCGGGAGTGTTCTTCTTGGGGTCCACTGTAAGGGAGTTGACTTGTCAGTGGAGGGGTTTTTATGAAGGATGAGGTTAACCTAGAATTGATGAAGGAAAATGGTGAGGGGTGCGTTGAGGTATCTGGGGAAAAAAAAAACTTTTCCCATGGGGCAAAGAAGGGAATGAAAAGTATAGGGGGTACCAACACTCTTATATGGGGGGGAACAGGGGTTTTCCCAAATGCTGCAGCGAGGGGGCGGCTGGAGGAAATGTGTGGTGTATATATTATGCAGAAAATTCAGAGTTTGGAAATTGGGAGGAGGTGGGAGTTACTAAAAGTATTAGTCAGGGGGATAAAAAGGGGGTTGTTGAGGAGGTTTGGTCATTTAGAAAATGGATCAAAGTAGAATGATTTGGGGGGGCGATAAATCTGTGGGGGAAAGGGGAAAGGCGGTGTGGGGGTCATCCAAAAAAAGGTTGGAGGGGGGGGGTAAAGGGGTTTTTGTGGGCGAGGGGGACGTCCAGCAAGCATGGGGGGGAATGTTAGATATGTGTGAATGGAGCCCGAAGGGTTTTTGGGACCTGATGAGCTGTTGGAGTTGAGCAGGGAACATTTTTTGAAGGGATTCGGGGGAAAACCAGTTAATTAAATTTAGTTGGACTTGAGCCCGGGAAAGGGGAAAGTCAATGCCTGCATTTTAAAAGGGGGCTGGGATAGTGACAGCTGGGAGGACATTCTCAGCGTTCGTACCCTGGCGCCTCTGCAAAGACAGTGTAATAAATTATGTGTGAGTGGGGTGAAAGTGTTGAATGATGATAAAAGTATTTTTTTTTGGGGATTTTCTTTCTTTTTTGGGTCACCCTGCCTCGGGGGGGGGCCCGGACTTTTAAAAAAAAAAAAAAATTTTTAAAAGAAAAAGAAATGCACCTAAGGAGTGGCAGAGAGCATGCATAATTGTTTTTAAAAGGGAAAAAAAGGGGAAATGAGCCTGTTGGGTAATCTAGGGAAAGGTATTATAATTATTAGGGGAAAGAGTTGGGGGTAGGACAAAAGTAGGGTTGAAAGGGGGAAACCCAAAAGGATTTAGGAAGAGTAAGGAATGTGGGGTAAGAGTTTATATTAAAGCATATAGGTGAACAATTCTTAGACAATGAAAAAGGAATTGTTTTTGCCCCCATGGATTTAGAAAAGGCATGTGACAGGGGGCAATGTAATGTTGCAAATTTGAAATTGATAATGGATTTAAAAGAAATTTAAAGATTTTTATGCAGATAGTGTGACTCGGGGTTTGGATATGAAGGAGAAAGGAGGATTATTTCTCAGTAAAAGTGGCCCTTTGACAGGGGGGGGACAATGTCACAATGGTTTAACATATACAGTGGTCCCCCAGTTTTGGCATCTCCCAAAAACGAACATTTATGTAAGTTATTTTTTTTTAAATGTTTTGCAAGTGTTTTTTTGGGGGGTTTAAAAAGACTAACCTCGGGGACATTATTTCTTAACCCTTTTAAAAATTTCCCCCGTAGATCTCGTTCACTGTACTGCTCCGAATATTTTGAAAAAAAAAAAATTTTTTTAAAAGAAAACCATTTTTTTAAACAGGATAGGCTAAAAAAAAAAATTTTTGGGCCAGGGAAAACCGAGATATAAGCCTGACAATTTTGGTGGATGCTCACCTGGCGGAACATCCCAAATCCTGCCGCTTTCACAAGTACTGCCGATATACTTGTTTTCTATTTTTTTTTTTAATTTATACAATTTTTATGTTCTGATAATTTCAATTTATAATAGTTCTTGTGATTTCTGCCAATCTTTGTTCTAACACTAAAATTAGATACTGAAATAGTATCAAATAGTCACAAAGACAAAAAGGTGAACAATTTCACCTGCCCTTGGGGATTACCATTGTCTATAAATATACTATACAAGTTTTATAGGTCCCAGCAATGTTATGACAATTGTCAGATAACTACTGATAATGAATGAATGAATGTGTGCAAGGAACCCTTCTTTGTTTTCACTGTCTGTATCTGTCTATCTATCTATCTGTCTGTCTATCTTTTCTGTCTATCTATCTGTCTGTCTATCCCATCTGTCTGTCTATCTATCTGTCTATCTATCTCTATATATCTGTCTATATATCTGTTCTCTATCTATCTGTCTATCTCACTTATCTGTCTTTCTGTTTGCCTGCCAATGTGTGCCTGGAGTAAAAGAAACTCCTTGACGACTGGTGTTATGACAAGTGTCAGATAACACTGACAAATGACATTGATGAATGAATTGCGCTGAGAATCAGCTTTGTTTTCACTGTCTACCCCGTCTATCTATCTGTCCATCTGTCTATCTGTCTGTGCTCTGTCTAGCTCTGCTTATCTGTCTTTCTGTCTGCTGTGTGTGCCTGGGATATGAAACTCCTTGAAGAATGGTGTTATGACAAGTGTCAGATAACACTGACAGCCCAATGACATTGATGTGGGGCGGGGAACCCTCTCCTTGTTTCCACTGTCTATCTGTCTGTCTGTGGCTCTGTTATCTGTCTTTCCTCTGCCTGTGTGTGGCTTTCCGTCTGCCTGTGTGTGTGTTTTTCCCGTTTGCTTGTTGTGTCTTTCCTTTGTCTGTGTGTTTTCTTTCTGTCTGCTTGTCTCAGTCTGAGTGTGGCTCTAAGCCAACAGGTTTTATACGCGTGCAGAATGACAATGCGTTTTTTGCCAGTCATCGTATTATGTCTTATATCTACAAGCATTGTATAGCCTTTCCTGGAATTTTTGGGTTTTCCCTAGGTAATTTACACTATGTATAATAACTGTACTTATGTGTACATGGGGGGAGAGAGATATTACAGAAAATATAGATAGACAGAGATATAGACAGATCAAGATATGACAGATACAGAGATATAGACAGATACAGAGATATAGGACAAATAGATATAGACAGATATAGACAGAGATATGACATATATAGACAGAGATATGACAAAAAGACAAAGACGCCAGAGACACCCAAAGCCAGCCTGCCGAATATAAAGAACAAAAAAAAGGAACACTGCAAGGCCACTGGCCCATGCAACGGCCCATATCACCCCCAGCAGACCAATGACCCCCCTAGTCAGGTCCATCCTCTGAAGGAAGGGCACAGCATCAGACCTAGTAGCACAAGCTAGTCAGGTCCAACTCACACCCCCCCGCCACTCATGTATTTTCAACCTATTTTTACTTTCCTCTTATAAGGGAGTGTTAATGCACATGACATCAGTGAATCCATGGTGTTTGCCACATTATTTGCTCTATCTGGCACTCAATTGAACTAGTGCTTCCACAATGTACTAAGTGGTCCCAGATTTTTTAATACTGCGCACACTGAGGGCGCAGACCCATTCTCTCATGTCTAGGCGACTCAGGCCTATTGCACTAAATTTGAAGGAATGAAAAATAAAACGTGGATCTACGTTCGGAGCAGTACGCGTACAAACGTATATCTACGTTTGGACATTAAAGGGTTAAGGAAGTAAATTCGTTCGGTAATGGCATGAGCAGCATTCTGGAACGAATTTTCGGCGAAACCGAGGGACCACTGTACAGTGGACCCCGAGTAACGTAAAAACTTCATTACAGAAGCCTGCTCAGTTGCCATTACCGAACGAATTTACTCCCTTAAGGAATAATGTCACGTAGATTAGTCTATTTCAGACCCCCAAAAATACACTTCCACAAGCACTTACAATATTATACTTACATAATTGTACGATTTCCGGGGTGTTCGTTACTTGGGGGGTCCACTGTACATACAGTGGTACCTCAGTTCGTACAGCTCCCAACTCAAACAATTATGTAAGTGTATTATTGTAAGTGCTTTGTAAGTGTATTTTTGGGGTCTAACAGACTAATCTAATTTACATATGTCATTATGGGAACAAATTCGTTCGGTAAAGGCGCTCGAACAGCATTCTGGAATGAATTATCGATGAAAACCGAGGTACCACTGTACAAGTACCTGTAAAAGAAATGGATGGTAGAGGGGAGGGGGTACAGGTGCAGGATTAGGAGGAGGAGTCTGATGAAGGTGGGAGTTGTCAGAGTTGCTCTTTGCCAGTGATACAGTTGTTGTTTTTTTCCAATGCACTGGCCATCTCCCACCAATTCAGGGTGACCTAAAAAGAAAAATGTGCAAGAAAAACTACACATTTAGTAATTTATACAGGAGAAGGGTTACTAGCCTCTTGCTCCCGGCATTTTATCGCCTTGTGCGACACACATCTTACAGAAGAAGAATTCTTTTCCACTTCCCCATGGAGACAAAAGAAAATAAAGAACATGAACTATAAAGAAAATAGAGGAAAACTTGAATTGGTGTGTGTACATATGCGTGAACATGCATGTGTAGTGTGATCTAAGTGTAAGTAGAAGTAGCAAGATATACCGTATACAGTGGACCCCGAGTTTCGCCATAATTCATTCAGAATGCTGTTCAAGGGCTGTTACCAAAAGAATTTGTTCCCATAAGGAATAATGTAAAGTAGGTTAGTCCGTTTCAGACCCCCAAAAATACACTTACAAAAGCACTTACAATATTACACTTACGTAATTGTTCGAGTTTTGAGGTGGTCGAAACTCGGGGGTTCACTGTATCTTGCATGTTCATGAGACAGAAAAAATGACGGTTCTTTTGAATAATTCTGAAGAGAGGTTGCAAAGTTTGATGGAGGAATTTGGAAAGGTATGTAAGAGATAGAAATAAAAAGTGAATATTGAAAAGAGTATACAGTGGACCCCCGCCTAACAAGCAAAATTCATTCCAGAAGCCTGCTCAAGTGCCATTACTGAACGAATTTACTTCCTTAAGAAATAATGTCACGTAGGTTAGCCTATTTCAGACCCCCAAAAATACACTTCCACAAGCACTTACAATATTATATTTACATAATTGTACGATTTCCGGGGTGATCGTTAGCCAGGGGTCCACTGTAATGAGATAAAAAATTGGATATCAATTGGAAGGATGGAGTATTGAGGATGTGAATGTATTCAGATATTTGGGTGTGGACAGGTAAGCAGAAGAGTCTGTGAAAGATCATGTGAACAGTAAATATATGAGAAAAAAAGGTGAGTGGTGCATTGAGGGATCTATGATAAAAATGTTTATTTTTGGAAGCATAAAGAAGAATGTATCAGAGTTTAGTAATTTCAACACTTTTATATGGTTCTGAGGCATGGGCTTCAAGCATGGAAGTTGGAGGCAGTAGAAATGTCATGTTTAAGATTTTTTTTTTTTTAACACTGGTTATAACCTACCAAGGTAGGGTGACCCAAAAAATAAGAAACACTTTCACCATCACTCTGTTACTGCCTTGCCAAGGTGTGCAGATGCTACTGCTCAGTGCCTGCACTCGCACTCTAACACCACATCGAATAATGAAAGTCACCTGCTTCAACTTCTGTTTAATATGCTCATACATGCCTGTTGGATGACCATTCCTTCCCTCCACTGCTGATTTATACACTCCAAGTCATCCTGTTTTGTTCCATTCTCTCTGAATGTCCAAGCTACCTCAACAGTCCCTCCTCAGCCATCTGAATAATACTTTTAGTAATGCTGCACCTCCTACTCTCCCAACTGCAAACTCTGCATAATATTCACTCCGCACATTGCTCTCAGACATGACATCTCCATTGCCTCCAGCCTCCTTGCTGCAGGTTTGAAACCCGTGCTTCACAAATATATAAGAGTATTGGTATCACTGTTCTCTGATACAGTCTCCTTATTTTTCCATTGATAACATTCTTTGTCTCCAAAGATACCTCAGTGCACCACCCACCTTTTCTTCCTCATCAACTCTATGGTTTGTGTCATCTTTCACAGACCTGTCTGCCAACAGCTCCACTACCAAATATCGACACACATTCATTTCTTCTATACTCCCTCCTTTCAATCTGATATTCAATCTTTTATTACCTATTTTTTTTTGTTACCCTCATCACCTTACTCTTTCCTATGTTCACTCTTAATTTCCTTCTTTTACGTACCCTCCGAAATTCATCCAACAACCTTTGCAACTTTTCTTCAGAATCTCTCAAAAGCACTGTCTTAGCATAGAGCAACTGTGACAGCTCCCACTTCATATTAGATTCTTTATCTTTTAATCCCACACCTCACCCAAACACCCTAGCATTAACATTCACAATTCCATCTATGAATATGTTAAACACCCATGGTGGGATCACACATACCTTCCAAAGGCATGCTTTTACTGGAAAATTATCTACGTCCTACATATCTTATCGTGAGTCTCACTATCCTCATGAACACTCTTAATTGTTTTAAGTAATCTACCTTGTATTCCATACACCTGCAACATCTACCACATTGCTACCCTATCCACCCTGTCGTATGCCTTTTTGAAATCCATAAATGCAACTAAACTTCTTTACCCCTGTCTAAATCTTCTTCTTTCAACAAACTGGCTGTATCCAACCGAGGCAGGGTGGCCCAAAAGAAAAACAAAAGTTTCTTTTAAAATTTAGTATTATATACAGGAGATGGGGTTACTAGCCACTTGCTCCCGGTATTTTAGGCGCCTCTTACAACATGCATGGCTTAGAGGAAGAAGTCTGTTCCACTTCTCCATTGAGGACATAAGTGGAACAGGAACAAGAACTAATATTTTTTTATTAACACATCGGCCGATTCCCACCAAGGCAGGGTGGCCGAAAAGAAAAACTTTCGTCATCATTCACTCCATCACTGTCTTGCCAGAGGGGTGCTTTACACTACAGTTATAAAACTGCAACATTAACACCCTCCTTCAGAGTGCAGACACTGTACTTCCCATCTCCAGAACTCAAGTCCGGCCTGCCGGTTTCCCTGAATCCCTTCATAAATGTTACTTTGCTCACACTCCAACAGCACGTCAAGTATTAAAAAACATTTGTCTCCATTCACTCCTATCAAATACGCACACACATGCTTGCTGGAAATCTAAGCCCCTCGCACACAAAACCTCTTTTACCCCCTCCCTCCAACCTTTCCTAGGCCGACCCCTACCCCGCCTTCCCTCCACTACAGATTTATACACTCTCGAGGTCATTCAGTTTCGTTCCATTCTCTCTATATGTCCGAACCACCTCAACAACCCCTCCTCAGCCCTCTGAATAATAGTTTTGGTAATCCCGCACCTCCTCCTAATTTCCAAACTCCGAATTCTCTGCATTATATTCACACCACACATTGACCTCAGACATGACATCTCCACTGCCTCCAGCCTTCTCCTCGTTGCGACATTCATCACCCATGCTTCACACCCATATAAGAGTGTTGGTATAACTATACTCTCATACATTCCCCTCTTAACTTCCATGGACAAAGTTCTTTGTCTCCACAGACTCCGAAGTGCACCACTCACCCTTTTTCCCTCATCAATTCTATGATTCACCTCATCCTTCATAGACCCATCTGCTGACATGTCCACTCCCAAATATCTGAATACATTCACCTCCTCCATACTCTTTCCCTCCAAACTGATATCCAATCTTTCGTCACCTAATCTTTTTGTTATCCTCATCACCTTACTCTTTCCTATATTCACTTTCAATTTTCTTCTTTTACATACCTTACCAAATTCATCCACCAACCTCTGCAACTTCTCTTCAGAATCTCCCAAAAGCACAGTGTCATCAGCAAAAAGCAACTGTGACAACTCCCACTTTGTATTTGATTCTTTGTCTTTTAACCCCACACCTCTTGCCAAGCCCCTCACATTCACTTCTCTTACAACCCCATCTATAAATATATTGAACAACCACGGTGACATCACACATCCCTGTGTAAGGCCTACTTTTACCGAGAAATAATCTCCATCTCTCCTACACACTCTAACCTGAGCCTCACTATCCTCATAAAAGCTCTTCACTGCTTTCAGTAACCTACCTCCTATTCCATACACCTGCAACATCTGCCACATTGACCCCTATCCACCCTATCATACACCTTTTCCAAATCCATAAATGCCACAAAAACCTCTTTACCCTTATCCAAATACTGTTCACCTATATATTTTACTGCAAACACTTGGTATACACACCCCCTACCTTTCCTAAAGCCACCTTGTTCATCTGCTATTCTGCTCTCAATCTTACTCTTAATTCTTTCAATAATAACTCTACCATACACTTTACCTGGTATACTCAACAGACTTATTCCCTATAATTTTTGCACTCTCTTTTGTCCCCTTTGCCTTTATACAAAGGAACAATACATGCTCTCTGCCAGTCCCTAGGTACTTTACCCTCTTCCATACATGTATTAAATAATAGCACCAACCACTCCAAAACTATATCTCCGCCTGCTTTTAACATTTCTACCTTTATCCCATCAATCCCAGCTGCCTTACCCCCTTTCATTCTACCCACTGCCTCACGAACTTCCCCCACACTCCAACTGGCTCTTCCGCACTCCTACAAGATGTTATTCCTCCTTGCCCTATACACGAAATCACAGCTTCCTGTCTTCATCAACATTTAACAACTCCTCAAAATATTCCCTCCATCTTCCCGATACCTCTAACTCTCCATTTAATAACTCTCCTCTCCTATTTTTAACTGTCAAATCCATTTGTTCCCTAGGCTTCCTCAACTTATTAATCTCACTCCAAAACTTTTCTTATTTTCAACAAAATTTGTTGATAACATCTCCCCCATTCTCTCATTTGCTCTCTTTTACATTGCTTGACCACTCTCTTAACCTCTCTTTTTTCTTCATATACTCTTCCCTCCTTGCATCACTTCTACTTTGTAAAAACCTCTCATATGCTAACTTTTTCTCCCTTACTACTCTCTTTACATCATCATTCCATCAATCGCTCTTCTTCCCTCCCGCACCTACTTTCCTGTAACCACAAACTTCTGCTGAACACTCTAACACTACATTCTTTAACCTACTCCATACATCTTCGACCCCATTGCCTACACTCTCACTAGCCCATCTATCCTCCAATACAGTGGACCCCCGAGTTTCGTAAAAACTTCACTCCTGAAGTCTGCTCAAGTGCCATTACCGAACGAATTTACTCCCTTAAGAAAAAATGTCACGTAGGTTAGTCTATTTCAGACCCCCAAAAATACTTTTCCACAAGCACTTTAAATATTATACTTACATAAATGTACGATTTCCGGGGTTTACGAAACTCGGGGGTCCACTGTAGTTGTTTATATCTTACCCTAACTGCCTCCTCTTTTAGTTTATAAACCTTCACCTCTCTCTTACTTACTGCTTCTATTTTCCTTGTATCCCATCTACCTTTTACTCCCACTTTAGCTACAACTAAAAAGTGATCTGATATATCTGTGGCCCCTCTATAAACATGTACATCCTGAAGTCTACTCAACAGTCTTTTATCTACCAATACATAGTCCAACAAACTACTGTCATTACGCCCTACATCATATCTTGTATACTTATTTATCCTCTTTTTCTTAAAATATGTATTACCTATAACTAAACCCCTTTCTATACAAAGTACAAAGGGCTCCCATTTTCATTTACACCTGGTACCCCAAACTTACCTACCACACCCTCTCTACATGTTTCTCCTACTTTAGCATTTAGGTCCTCTACTTCAATTACTCTCTCACTTGGTTCAAAGGTTCCTATACATTCGCTTAACATCACCCAAAATCTCTCTCTCTCCTCTACACTCCTCTCTTCTCCAGGTGCATACACGCTTATTATAACCCACTTTTCGCATCCGACCCTTATTTTAATCCACATAATCCTTGAATTTACACATTTATATTCCCTCTTCTCCTTCCATAACTGGTCCTTCAACATTATTGCTACCCCTTCCTTAGCTCTAACTCTCTCAGATACTCCTGACTTAATCCCATTTATTTCTCCCCACTGAAACTCGCCTATAGTAAGAACATAGAAAACCTAGAGGGGTGTTTATATATATGCCTGTACTTTCATGTGTAGTGTGACCTAAGTGTAAATAGAAGTAGCAAGACGTACCTGAAATCTTGCATGTTAATGAGACAGAAAGACGCCAGGAATCCTACCATCATGTAAAACAATTACAGGACGGTAGTACCTCCCTGGGCGGTTGCTGTCTACCAACCTACTACCTATTCTTGTCTAAATATTGTTCACTTATATGGTTCACTATAAACACTTTGTCTACTCAATTCTTACCCTTCCTAAACCCTTCTTGTTCATCTGCATCACTTGAATGTAGATCTCTTTATTTTTCAGCAGTACTTTCAGTTACTAATTTTGTTTTCTTTGACAGACACTGAGGAAGATCATGGGATATATCAAGCACAGACTCGAAGAAAATTGGAATGATGTAAACAAACAAAAAGATTCTTCGTAATATTATGGCAGTACTTCATTTTTAATATGACTGTCATCACCATCACCTGTAATTATCATTTTTATATTTCATGGTTATGAAGGAACTTTATATTTCATGGGGAAATGAACATTGAACCGTTGACCTGACTAATAGTGGGGAGGAGGTGTACGTTATTGCCAATTGTCCCTAAAGTCCAAATAACAAAAGAAAAAATTCATTATCATAACATAAACACACAGTTCAGAATAAGGGGATTTGGCATGTTGATTCAAGACTATGGGACATTAAAAACTTTGTAGCCTAAAAACAGTAATAGTACAGTAGAACCCCCTTATCCACAGATTCGATATCCTTGGTTTCAGTTATCCACAGTTTACTGTGGCACAAAAATAACCCTTAATTTTGCCTAATAATTGACCCAAAGCACAAAAGTAGTGATGCTGGCAGTTCTTCAAAGCCTAAGAGAAGCCATGAAATACTTCCCATCAGTGAAAAAGTGCTAATTCTAGACTTGTTTTGCTTAATTTGTCAATTAACCCTTTCACTGTCGAGACCCCTGCTCACAAACTTGCTCTCAGTGTCAAAGAATTTTCAGAAAAAAAAAAAAAAATCTTATGAAATGATAGAGAATCTTTTCCCAATGGTAATGACACCAAAAGTACAAATTTTGATGGAAAACTTAGGGAATTACGCTCTCATGAAGTTAGCAGTCTCGGTGATATTTACGCATCGGCTATTTTGCCCAATTTGAGTCCTATTTTTGGCCAGTTCCATTGTTCCAGTCGACCAAACTCGTAGCTATTTCACTAGAATTCCATTTGTTCTATCGATTGAGTACAAGAAACCACCCATTTACCAATTTCAACTACCCAATAAAGTGGTCAGAAATTGGCAATTTGGCCAATTTCACACAAATTTCAAAAGATGCCAATTTCAAAATAGAGTCCAGAATAAACAAGACAGACATTCCTGGCACTAAAATAACATTTTCTCTGTTCATTAGTCACATCTCCAGACCCCTCTTATATTACTCTTGCTTTCCATTTTGAATTTTTATTCACGCAAAAATTGATTTGCTGTTTTGCAGACTACTGCATTATTGTAATAATTGTATAAATAATGTCAACCCATTTGTGACTACATATTAGACTGGCCAGTTGGACACGTATTGGACGGTGACGTCATTTGTTTACTCTTGAAAGTTGGCAAAAATCAAACACTTCCACTAATTTGAACTCAATTTCAAGGTACTTTTCATAATGAAACCAATCAAAATCATCTCTATTTCTGTAAGATATTTTCCATTCTATCAAATGAAATCAAGAAAACGAGAATACAACCATAAATACCATTCGAAAATACACCACAAAGTTGCTGTTTTAAACCAAAAACACGGTTGGAGTTTTTTTTTCTCATGAACTGCGTGCTGCAGGATTTTTTTTATACTCTGCACACTGGCCACTCAGACCCATTCTTTCATATGTAGGCCTACCAACTTTCTCCCACCAGATTTGAAGGCGCTAGAATTTTGGCGTAGTATTACGGGACCGACACTGGCTTGCAAGCCGTAATATTATCGGAGCGACTGTGAAAGGGTTAAACTTGATCATAGGTATGTATGTAAAGGAAAAATGACTTATATATAGGGTTTGCTACTATCCGTGGTTTCAGGTATCCACGGTAGGTCTTGGAACATATCCCCTGTGGATACGGGGACTACTGTAAAATTGTAATTATAATGAAGTTGAAAGTGCTGTACAATTGTACTATGTTGACAGTAGAGTACAGTATATTAATTTTACATTAATTTTGCTTTAAGTTTTGTGGTGGGACGATGAGGTATAAACTGTTCTGATCAATATTGGTGACCCAGAATAACTTCTGTTCTAAGTCATAGGAGCTGTAAAGCTCCACTAGTGAAATTGTAGATGGCTGAGAAGATGGATATCAATCACTATTTCTTGACCAGATATTCCTCATGTACCCATGCAGTTGAGATGCCAAAATCAACCTTCCTTATTAGTTAAAGTTTCTGCTTAACACTTGAGAACCACAGGTTTCCTCTTGGCCTTTGTTATTTGCACTTTACTGAATATGTTATTAAAGTCACACAAAACAATTTAAGTCCAGGGAAAATTAGAGACTGAATGATGAGTCTATGCATGAGTGAGCAGAGACAATAAACTGTCACAGCTGCCTATGGCTCAGGAAACATTGAAAACAGACAAGCTCTGGATAAGGACATGGGCCCATACTGGAGAAACATTGGAATCATTCGGCTTTTCCATTGATTCATAAGACTACCAGACAATATCACTACAGATAAAATCTGGAATCTACAACTTTTCCATTATCTCCGATGATTCCAATGTTTGTCCACAGTTTTCAAAATCTGTTAAATGGGATCCGTTAATTAGAAGTTTACCTGCATAACAAACTTAAGTCACATCAACCTTTTGTCTAGATGTGGAGTTATTTTCACCACTGATGGGTGCAGGGTTTTCACAGAACAACAAATATATACTTATTTATTTCTTAAGAATTTAGTTATAGGGATTTTATCGAGCATCCTTCCAGGTATTTCAGACTGTGTTTGCTGCATTCATTATATTGTCTATATTCTTACTTCCTGAATTAATGTATTGAATGCAGCTTTTCTGTTGTTGTAAAAACATACATTCTGAAAGGAACATTAATAAGAAATGTCAGTATATAAACATTTTTGTCTGCTATTAGAATACTTAGAACAAAATAATTAGCTCCTATTTGTAAGGTGTGTAAGTTAGCAGAGTATTTAGGTTAAGTTTTA
Organism: Cherax destructor; assembly: GCA_009830355.1. Taxonomy (NCBI): domain Eukaryota; kingdom Metazoa; phylum Arthropoda; class Malacostraca; order Decapoda; family Parastacidae; genus Cherax; species Cherax destructor. Next base: position 712 of record WNWK01028738.1, on the reverse strand, counting down.
ATTTTAATAGTCTGAGGAGATATCACTTAGTTTTAAGTTCCTCTTATTGCACTTAAAAAACTGCAAAATTGTGACCATTAAATGTTAACTGGATTATCTTTTCCAATTCTTATCTCTGTGACCCTTATTTGTTTAGTTTATTTTTTTGGTAAATGTCATGGAAAAAAATCACTACATATGCATGGGTTATATCTCATTGCTCTTGTTTTAGAAATATTAGATTAATGGGTTTTTTTTTGTAAGAACTTTGTATCAAATGTGTTTTATTGTAAAATAAAATATTATTTTATTACTATTATCCTTTACATCCCTCAAAGGAGGTGCCTTATTATGAACACAGGTAGTAATTCAAGGCCTGCTGCACCTGGCCATAACCCGCCGGGTTCGATTCCGGAGTGGAAACTTTTGACGTGTTTCCTTACACCTGTTGTCGTGTTCACCTAGCAGCAAGTAGGTACCTGGGTGTTAGTTGACTGGTGTGGGTCGCATCCTGGGGGACAAGATTGAGGACCCCAATGGAAATAAGGCAGACAGTCCTCGATGACGCACTGACTTTCTTGGGTTATCCTGGGTGGCTAACCCTCCGGGGTTAAAAATCCGAACAAAATCTTATCTTTCTCTTATCTCTTATTATCATGAGTAACTGGGCAAGGCAAACACAGAAAGGGTACTTTCTTCTTTACCTGTACATTCCTTCACCACTATGTATAAT
>WNWK01028737.1:0-25072 GCA_009830355.1 Cherax destructor | reverse complement strand
TTTTTAAAATTGTGGCTGGGGCGAGCCCGCTCCGGGCCCCCCCTTTTTTTATTGTGATTGTGGATGTATTGGAGTATCAGAAGAAGGGAGAAAGAAGAGGGATAGGAAGGGGGTGGGGAAAACGGGAAAAGGATGGGGAAAGGGGGTGAGGGGAAGAGAGAAAACTTAGAGTAAGTGTGGAAGAGGGTGGATAAGTGATTGGTTTGTTGTGTACTCATCTATTTGGGTTGCAGGGGTTGAGTCATAGCTCCTCCCCCCGCCTCTTCACTGTGCTACTAGGTCCTCTCTCTCCCTGCTCCATGAGTTTTATAAAACCTCGTCTTAAACTATGATGTTCCTGCCCCTCACGTCACTTTCTAGGCTTTCCACTTTCGACAATTATGACTGAAGAAATCCCTCATCTCTTTGACTCATGGAGTCTTCAATTTCCCAATTCTGCCCCCTTGTTTCTGTGTCCCCTCTCTGGAACATCTTGTCTCTGTCCACCTTATCTATCCCCAGTATTTTATATGTCGTTATCATGTCTTTCCAAACCCCTCCTGTCCTCTAGTGTGTAGGCCAATTTTCCTTAACCTTCGTGGACAACCCCCTTAGCTCTGGGACAGTCTTTTTGCAAACCTTTGCACTTTCTCTATTTTTCTTGACGTGTTTGCCCAGGGGGGGGTTCAAAACTGGTGCTGCATACCCAGATGGGCCTGATGTATATTTACGGTCTTGAACGTTTCCCCTTGTGGTTTGGGGGCGCTATTCTTAGGTTTGCCACCCCCATCGCAGCGTTATCTGATTAATGTGTGCCTCGGGAAGGGCTCGGTATTATACTCACCCCAAGATCTTTTCCTTAGTGAGGTTTGCAGTCTTTGGCCACCTGCTATACTTTTCCGGGTCTTTTCCCCTTCCCCCGATCCTCATGATTTTACATTTGGGGGGTTAAAATTAAAGGGGTTACGGGACCAGGCTTGTAGCCTGTCCAGGTTTCTTTGTAGTCCCCCGTCCTCCTGATTTAATTCTTCTCATTAACTTCACATCATCTGCAAACAGGGACCTTCAAGTCTATCCCTTCCGTTATGTCATTCACAATCCCAAAAAACAGTACCGGTCCCAGGAATTGGGGAACCCCACTCGCCCGGGTCCCCATTCTGACACCTCGTCACGTACCATGACTTGTTGTTGCCCCCCTGTCAATATTCTCTGATCCATTGCGGTTTTCCTTTCGTGTGCCTGATCCTCTAGCTTCTGCATTAACCTCTTGTGAGGAACTGTGTCAAGCCTTCTTGCAGTCCAAGAAAATGCAGTCTATCCACCTTTCCCCCTTTTTCTTACTTCTGTTACCTTGTCATAAAACCCCAGTGGGTTTTGGGACACAGGTTTTTCCCTTTCCCCTGAAACCGTGCTGGTTGTTTTTTCCAGGTCTGTAATTTAATCATTGTCTGCCCCCTTTTTTAAAAAATTGGGATTACATTTGCCATCTTCCACCCTCAGGTAGTTGCCCAGTTTCAATGGATGTGTTGAAGATTTTTGTTAGTGGCACACACAACATCTCTGCTCCCTCTCTAAGGACCCACGGAGAAATGTTGTCAGGTCCCACCGCTTTTGAGGTATCGATTTCACATAGCAGCTTCTTCACTTCCTCCTCGGTTGTGTGTATTTCATCCAGCACTTGTTGGTATACCTCCCTATTCTGAATTCCTGGAGTCCTTCCTGTCTCCTCTGTAAAGACTTCTTTAAATCTCATGTTGAGCTCCTCACATACCTCTTGGTCATTTCTTGTGAACTTCCCACCTTCCTTCCTCAGCCTGATTACCTGGTCCTTGACTGTTGTTTTCTTCCTGATGTGGCTATACAACAGCTTCGGGTCAGACTTGACTTTTGATGCTATATCATTTTCGTATTGTCGCTGAGCCTCCCTTCTTACCTGTGCATATTCGTTTCTTGCTCTTCGGCTAATCTCTTTATTTTCCTGGTTCCTTTGTCTTCTGTACTTTTTCCATTCTCTAGTGCACTTAGTTTTTGCCTCCCTACACCTTTGGGTGAACCAAGGACTCGTTCTGGTCTTCCCATTACCTCTGTTTCCCTTGGGGACAAACCTCTCCTCTGCCTCTTTGCGTTTGGTTGTCACATATTTCATCATTTCTTTTACTGGTTTTCCTGCCAATTCTCTCTCCCACTGAACGTCTTGTAGGAAGTTCCTCATGCATGTGTAGTCCCCCCTTTTGTAGTTTCGTTTCTCCCTTCCTATTCCTGCTCCCCTCTCCACTTGTAGCTCAACTATATAATCAAAACACAGAACGAAATGATCACTAGCTCCAAGGGGCCTTTCATACGTGATATCCTCGATGTCTGAACTACTCAAGGTGAATACTACGTCCAGTCTTGCTGGATCATACTCACCTCTCTCTGTGGTAGTGTCTCTAACATGTTGATGCATGAGGTTTTCCAGTACCACATCCATCATCTTGGCTCTCCATGATTCAGGACCCCCATGGGGCTTCAGGTTTTCCCAATCAATCTCTTTGTACTCACCTAATTTTTGTTGCAGGGGTCGAGTCATAGCTCCTGTGTGTGTATGTGTGTGTATGTGTACTCACCTTTTTGTGGTTGCTGGGGTCGAGACATAGCTCCTGGTGTGTATGTACTCACCTAGTTGTGGTTGTAGGGGTCGATTCACAGCTCCTGGGCCCTGCCTCTTCACTGGCCGCTACTCGGTCACTCTCCTTAAAGCTTTGTATTGATCCTGCCTCCACTACATCACTTCCCAGACTATTCCACTTCCTGACAACTCTGCGACTGAAGAAATACTTCCTAACATCCCTGTGGTTCATCTGAGTCTTCAACATCCAACTGTGTCCCCTTGTTGCTGTGTCCCACATCTGGAGCATCTTGTCTCTGTCCATCATTTCGATTCCTCTTAATATTTTATGTCGTTAACATATCCCCTCTATCTCTCCTGTCCTCCAGTGTCGTCAGGTCGATTTCCCTTAACCTCTCCTCGTAGGACATACCCCTTAGCTCCGGGACTAGTCTTGTTGCAAACCTTTGCGCTTTCTCTAATTTCCTTATGTGCTTGGCTAGGTGTGGGTTTCAAAAAGGTGCTGCATACTCCAGTATGGGCCTAACGTACACAGTGTACAGGGTCCTCAACGATTCCTTATTAAGATGTCGGAATGCTGTTCTTAGGTTTGCTAGGCGCCCGTATGCTGCAGCAGTTATTTGGTTGATGTGTGCCTCAGGAGATGTGCCTGGTGTTATACTCACCCCATAATCTTTTTCCTTGATTGAGATTTGTAGTCTCTTGCCCCCTAGACTGTACTTCGTCTGCTGTCTTCTTTGCCCTTCCCCAATCTTCATGACTTTGCACTTGGTGGGGTTGAACTCCAAGAACCAGTTGCTGGACCAGGCCTGCAGCCTGTCCACATCCCTTTGTAGTTTTGCCTGGTCCTCGTCCGATTGAATTCTTCTCATCAACTTCACATCATCTGCAAACAGGGACACTTCTGAGTCTATTCCTTCCGTCATGTCGTTCAGAAATACCATAAACAGCACCGGTCTTAGGACTGACGCCTGTGGAACCCCACTCGTCACCGGCGCCCACTCTGACAGCTCGCCACGTACCATGATCGCTGTTGTCTTCCTGACAGGTATTCTCTTATCAATTGTGTGTGTGTGCGTGTGTGTGTGTGTGTACTCACCTAGTTGTACTCACCTAGTTGTGGCTGCAGGGGTCGATTCATAGCTCCTGGCCCCGCCTCTTCACTGGCCGCTACTGGGTCACTCTCCCTGCGCCATGAGCTTTATCATACCTCTTCTTGAAGCTATGAATGAATCCTGCCTCCACTACATCACTTCCCAAGCTATTCCACTTCCTGACCACTCTGTGACTGAAGAAATACTTCCTAACATCCCTGTGATTCAGCTGAGTCTTCAACTTCCAACTGTGACCCCTTGTTGCTGTGTTCCATCTCTGGAACATTCTGTCTCTGTCCACCTTGTTAATTCCTCTCAGTACAGTATTTTATATGTCGTTATCATGTCCCCCCCCTATCTCTCCTGTCCTCCAGTGTCGTCAGGTCGATTTGAGGGGTGGGTAAGGGTGGGTGAGGGGTGGGTGAGGGGTGGGTGAGGGGTGGGTTTTAAGGTGGTGAGGGTGGGTAAGGGGTGAGGGGGGGGTGAGGTGGTAGGGGGGTGGGGTGGGGGTGGGTGGGGGTATGGGGTGGGTGAGGGGTGGGTGAGGGGTGGGTGATGGGGTGGGTGAGGTGTGGGTGAGAGGGGTGGGTGAAAGGTGGGTGAGTGTGTGGGTGAGGGGTGGGTGAAAGGTGGGTGGGGTGTGTGGGTGAGGGGGTGGGTGAAAGGTGGGTGAGTGGGTGGGTGAGGGGGTGGGTGAGTGTGTGGGTGAGGGGTGGGCGTCCACCTGTTGGTATAATGGTAGGTAATAATCTATCGTATCCTGTACTCCCACACTAGCAGTGTTCTCACTATCCTGTGTCCTCACTATCCTGTATCCTCACTATCCTGTATCCTCACTATCCTGTATCCTCACTATCCTTCCTACTTTTCCTATCCTGTTCCTCACTATCCTGTATCCTCACTATCCTGTATCCTCACTATCCTGTGTCCTCACTATCCTGTGTCCTCACTATCCTGTATCCTCACTATCCTGTGTCCTCACTATCCTGTGTCCTCACTATCCTGTATCCTCACTATCCTGTGTCCTCACTATCCTGTGTCCTCACTATCCTGTGTCCTCATTATCCTGTGTCCTCACTATCCTGTGTCCTCACTATCTTTCCTCACTATCCTTTCCTCACTACTTGTCCTCACTATCCTGTGTCCTCACTATCCTGTGTCCTCACTATCCTGTGTCCTCACTATCCTGTGTCCTCACTATCCTGTGTCCTCATATCCTGTGTCCTCACTATCCTGTGACCTCATTATCCTGTTTCCTCACTAACATGTGTCCTCACTAACATGTGTCCTCACTATCCTGTGTACTCACTATCCTGTGTCCTCACTATCATGTGTACTCACTATCATGTGTCCTCACTATCATGTGTCTTCATTATCCTGTGTCTTATCCTCCCTAGCCCTTTGTTGAATCCTTTAATCTCATCTACCGTCGCATCCTATGGTTGCTATTCTCTGTCTCTGTCTGTCTGTCTGTCTGTCTGTCTTCTGTGTCTGTCTCTGTCTTCTTCTTCTCTCTCTCTGTTCTCTCTTCTCTCTCTCTCTTCTCTCTTCTTCTCTCTCTCTCTCTTCTTCTCTCTTCTCTCTCTCTCTCTCTCTCTTCTCTCTCTCTCTCTCTCTCTCTCTCTCTCTCTCTCTCTCTCTCTCTCTCTTCTCTATCCTCATAGGGAAGATTTCTGATACATGGGATCAACTTAGTCATCCTCCTTTGTACGTTTTCCAGAGCATTTATATCCATTCTGTAATACGGTGACCAAAACTGTGCAGCATAATCTAGATGAGGCCTAACCAAGGATATATAGAGTTGAAGAACAACCTGAGGACTCCTATTATTTATGCTTCTTGATATGAAGCCAAGGATTCTGTTCGCTTTATTGCGAACACTTATGCACTGCTGTCTTGGTTTTAGATTACTGCTAACCAGAACTCCTAAATCCTTTTCGCAATCAGTAGTATTAAGATCTACATTATTTAGTTTATATGTGGTATGGTTATTGTCCTGTCCAATATTTAGAACTTTGCATTTATCTATATGAAACTGCATCTGCCACTTCTCCGACCACTGCATCAGTCTATTCAAATCTTCCTGGAGTGCTCTAATGTCCTCATTTGAATGAATTGGACGGCCTATTTTGGTGTCATCAGCAAACTTGCTTATGTCGCTATTTATTCCCTCATCTATGTCGTTTATGTAGATTGTGAACAACAAGGGGCCCAATACTGACCCCTGTGGAACACCACTTGTGACGCTTCCCCACTCTGATTTCTCCCCATTTATGCAAACTCTCTGCTGCCTATTTGTCAATCATGCCTCTATCCAGGAAAAAATTTCTCCTCCTATTCCGTGTGCCTTAATTTTCCTCAATAGTCTCTGATGTGGGACTCTATCAAAAGCCTTACTGAAGTCCATATACACAACATCATATTCATTACCATGATCTACCTCCTCAAATACCTTAGTGAAAAAAGTTATTAAATTTGTAAGGCAGGAACGCCCTTTTGTAAAACCGTGCTGAGATTCGTTGATTAATTTATGCTTTTCATGATGGCTACGAATTGCCTCGGCAATTATTGATTCCATAAATTTTCCCACTATGGAGGTTAGGCTTATTGGTCTATAGTTCGAAGCTAAGGACCTGTCTCCTGCTTTGAAAATAGGTATTACATTTGCCATTTTCCACTTATCTGGCACCATGCCAGTTTGCAGTGATATGTTGAAAAGATTAGCCAACGGTTTGCTAAGCTCCTCTTTACATTCCTTTAGAACCCTTGCATACAGTTCATCAGGGCCTGGGGATTTGTTAGGTTTTAATTTATCTATTTGTCTAAGGACCATGTCACTTGTGACCCTGATCGTGCATAGTTTACTATCGTCCTGGTCTACATAATTTATTATTTCTGGAATATCGCTAAGAGACAGTGTCTCCAGTATCTGCGGCAGTACTCACTAAGAGACAGTGTCTCCAGTACCTGCGGCAGTACTCACTAAGAGACAGTGTCTCCAGTACCTGCGGCAGTACTCACTAAGAGACAGTGTCTCCAGTACCTGCGGCAGTACTCACTAAGAGACAGTGTCTCCAGTACCTGCGGCAGTACTCACTAGAGACAGTGTCTCCAGTACCTGCGGCAGTACTCACTAAGAGACAGTGTCTCCAGTACCTGCGGCAGTACTCACTAAGAGACAGTGTCTCCAGTACCTGCGGCAGTACTCACTAAGAGACAGTGTCTCCAGTACCTGCGGCAGTACTCACTAACAGACAGTGTCTCCAGTACCTGCGGCAGTACTCACTAAGAGACAGTATCTCCAGTACCTGCGGCAGTACTCACTAACAGACAGTGTCTCCAGTACCTGCGGCAGTACTCACTAAGAGACAGTATCTCCAGTACCTGCGGCAGTACTCACTAACATACAGTGTCTCCAGTACCTGCGGCAGTACTCACTAACAGTGTCTCCAGTACCTGCTGCAGTACTCGCTAAGAGACAGTGTCTCCAGTACCTGCGGCAGTACTCACTAAGAGACAGTGTCTCCAGTACCTGCGGCAGTACTCACTAAGAGACAGTGTCTCCAGTACCTGCGGCAGTACTCGCTAAGAGACAGTGTCTCCAGTACCTGCGGCAGTACTCACTAAGAGACAGTGTCTCCAGTACCTGCGGCAGTACTCACTAAGAGACAGTGTCTCCAGTACCTGCGGCAGTACTCACTAAGAGACAGTGTCTCCAGTACCTGCGGCAGTACTCACTAAGAGACAGTGTCTCCAGTACCTGCTGCAGTACTCACTAAGAGACAGTGTCTCCAGTACCTGCGGCAGTACTCACTAAGAGACAGTGTCTCCAGTACCTGCCGCAGTACTCACTAAGAGACAGTGTCTCCATTACCTGCGGCAGTACTCACTAAGAGACAGTGTCTCCAGTACCTGCGGCAGTACTCACTAAGAGACAGTGTCTCCAGTACCTGCGGCAGTACTCACTAAGAGACAGTGTCTCCAGTACCTGCGGCAGTACTCGCTAAGAGACAGTGTCTCCAGTACCTGCGGCAGTACTCACTAAGAGACAGTGTCTCCAGTACCTGCGGCAGTACTCACTAAGAGACAGTTTCTCCAGTACCTGCGGCAGTACTCACTAAGAGACAGTGTCTCCAGTACCTGCGGCAGTACTCACTAAGAGACAGTGTCTCCAGTACCTGCGGCAGTACTCACTAAGAGACAGTGTCTCCAGTACCTGCGGCAGTACTCACTAAGAGACAGTGTCTCCAGTACCTGCTACTTTACTCTCCCCTCTACCCAGTTTATGTGTATCACTCAAGCAAATAAAACATCATTATTATTATTATTATTATTATTATTATTATTATTATTATTATTATTATTATTATTATTATTATTATTATTATTAATTATTACATTATTATTACTAGGGTCATTATTATTAATTATATTGTTAATGATTATTATTTATTATTAATTATATTGTTAATGATTATTATTAATTATATTATTAATGATTATTAATAATTGTTATTATTATTCTTGTTATTATTACATACGGACAAGTTTATGGTAGAGGTTACCAGCCTAGACGAGGCGGCCCTCCGTCAACCACCTCAGTCGTATTGTGCTTCAGGAAGCGCTAGAACCGTGTGGGCCACTCTGGTGTAGTGAGTGGTGCGGACTCAGACCTCCGTCCCCAACTGCCCTCACTGTCATCGTCTGGACGGACAAGTGATTGATGGATTTATAACTGATACAATAGAAGGATGGTGATGGTAAGTGTGGCTATCTATCTCTCTCTCTCTCTCTCTCCTCTCTCTCTCTCTCTCTCTCTCTCTCTCTCTCTCTCTCTCTCTCTCTCTCTCTCTCTCAACACACCAACACGCCAAGGTCGCAAAATTTATTTTTAGTTTCTGAATCTATTGTCAGTGGTCATCGGTTCATGGCATTTATCGAGATGTTTCGCCCACCAGGGATTGATAACACCGCTCCTGATGGACAAAACGTGTTGTCTGTTAATGCGATAAACCACATATATTATGTCTGACCCACACAGAGGGTCTGTGTCACACAGGATACTGGCGACATCAGCTGCCTTGGCACACTGGAGTACCTGAAGACGCTGACGAGTCAAGTGGACTGTCTGCCAGATACCACCAGATACCCACTGACAGTTATATTTAGCAAGTCGCTGATGGAGGTGAGGTTCCATTAGAGTGGACACTAGCAGATGTCACCGTTGAATTCCGTGAGTGTGACGGGACTTGTGACCTCCACTGTCAACCCATCAACTTCAATTTTAGATCAACAATTGATGACTGTTGCTAACAACATGATAGCTAAGTTTCTGGATAATAGTATATTGACAACTGAGAATTGCCCTGGATTCAGCAAGAAAACAAATGATGTTTGAATTACTCAAACTGTTCGAATTGTTATAAAATCTGGACGAGAAGTTCCCCCATGTGTAGTATATCTGGTTTTTCAGACGACTTTCCACAAGGATCTGAAGCACATGATATTGAAGACAAACTTCATGACTGAATGAGCAACTGGCTCACAGAGAGGAAAAAGAGAGAGAGTGGCACTGAACTGAGAGGTGCGTGTGTGTGTGTGTGTGTGTCTAGACGGCATGATCGGAGTACCGCAGGGATCAGTTCTGGGTCCAGTATTCTTTATAATGTTCGTAAATGATACCGAGGTTGGGCTGACATCTGAGATAAAAAAAAAAAATTGAGAAGACACAATTTCAAAGAAAATACAGCATCAAAGTAGGATGTTTGAGCATTGCGAGTGACCTGGAGATGTTGATGCTGAGATCGGAGACCAGGAAGTTGAATTTCAATGTTCATAAATGCGAAGTTATGCATTTCGACTATAACAATCTCAGCCCTGAGCACAAAACGTTTAACAACAAAGCAATCGGAACAAGTGAAGGACCTTGCAGTAATCATAAGCAACGACATCAAAAATACTAAACAATGCGTGAGTGTGAGCAGCTAGAGGCTAACACAGTGCTGGGTTATATAACACAAAACATCAGACACAACACTGATTCTCTATAAAGCACTTGTTGTTAGACCGTGTTTTGAATATTCCGACTAGTTGTGTCTGGTATTGAATTCAAGATATGATCAATTTGAAGGGTACAGAGAACAGCTACCAAGCTGATACCATCACTAGAGAAGGTACAGAGAAGAGCTACCAAGCTGGTACCATCACTAGAGAAGGTACAGAGAAGAGCTACCAAGCTGGTACCATCACTAGAGAGTACAAAGAAGAGCTACCAAGCTGGTACCATCACTAGATAAGGTACAGAAGACTACCAAGCTGGTACCATCACTAGATAAGGTACAGAGAAGAGCTACCAAGCTGGTACCATCACTAGAGAAGAGTACAGAGAAGGCTACCAAGTGGTACCATCACTAGAAAGGTACAGAGAGAGCTACCAGCTGGTACCATCACTAGATAAGGTACAGAGAAGAGCTAAAGCTGTACCATCACTAGATAAGGTACAGAGAAGAGCTACCAAGCTGGTACCATCACTAGAAAGATACAGAGAAAGAGCTACCAAGCTGGTACCATCACTAGAGAGGTACAGAGAAGAGCTACCAAGCTGGTACCATCACTAGATAGGTACAGAGAAGAGCTACCAAGTGGTACCATCACTAGAAGGGTACAGAGAGAGCTACAAGCTGGTAACCATACTAGAGAAGGTACAGTGAAGATGCTACCAAGCTGGTACCATCACTAGAAAGGTACAGGAAGAGCTACCAAGCTGGTACCATCACTAGATAATACAGAAAGAGCTACCAAGACTGGTACCATCACTGTAGGGTACAGAGAAGAGCTACCAAGCTGGTACCATCACTAGATAAGGTACAGAGAAGAGCTACCAAGCTGATACCATCACTAGAGAAGGTACAGAGAAGAGCTACCAAGCTGGTACCATCACTAGAGAAGGTACAGAGAAGAGCTACCAAGCTGGTACCATCACTAGAGAGGGTACAAAGAAGAGCTACCAAGCTGGTACCATCACTAGATAAGGTACAGAGAAGAGCTACCAAGCTGGTACCATCACTAGATAAGGTACAGAGAAGAGCTACCAAGCTGGTACCATCACTAGAGAGGGTACAGAGAAGAGCTACCAAGTTGGTACCATCACTAGATAAGGTACAGAGAAGAGCTACCAAGCTGGTACCATCACTAGATAAGGTACAGAGAAGAGCTACCAAGCTGGTACCATCACTAGATAAGGTACAGAGAAGAGCTACCAAGCTGGTACCATCACTAGATAAGGTACAGAGAAGAGCTACCAAGATGGTACCATCACTAGATAAGGTACAGAGAAGAGCTACCAAGTTGGTACCATCACTAGATAAGGTACAGAGAAGAGCTACCAAGATGGTACCATCACTAGAGAAGGTACAGAGAAGAGCTGCCAAGCTGGTACCATCACTAGATAAGGTACAGAGAAGAGCTACCAAGATGGTACCATCACTAGAGAAGGTACAGAGAAGAGCTGCCAAGCTGGTACCATCACTAGATAAGGTACAGAGAAGAGCTACCAAGATGGTACCATCACTAGAGAAGGTACAGAGAAGAGCTACCAAGCTGGTACCATCACTCAGAAAGAAATCTTGTGAAGATTATTATTATTATTATTATTATTATTATTATTATTATTATTATTATTATTATAATTATCACGGGGAAGCGCTAAACAACAATGTGAAGAAAGTCTCATAGCATAAGATTCTCTTGGGAGAGACAACCAGCAGATGTCATAAAAACCTTCATAGATATAGTACGACTGTACTGCTCTCAGACGTAAACAATGTGCATAGCTAAGTGATTCTGTGTCTCCAAACAATGGCAGGAAACCTTGAAGCAGACGAAGCAACATAAACGTGAATGTTTTCCTGCAGACAGAATTATAGCAGAATGCAAGAACTATGAACAGAAGCTTTAAACAAGGAGATAAAACAGTTGATAAGTTAGACACATGTCCAACACTTGGGTATCTCTCAGGAAACGTTTCATCAGTCCTTTACAAAGAAGAGTTGTGAAGATCAGAAGGAGTTTCAGGTAATCAGTCCCTCAGTCAGGAGTCGATGTTATCAGTCCATCAATCTTGTCAAGACTGATGGTCTGATAACATCGTCTGAGAGTTGAGCTACAGCACCAGGACGACCACTTGACAGTGAACCACCCAAGTTAATAGGAGCAGCAGTGGTGGTGGTCATGAGAGGAACAGCAGTGGTGGTGGTCATGAGAGGAACAGCAGTGGTGGTGGTCATGAGAGGAACAGCAGTGGTGGTGGTCATGAGAGGAACAGCAGTGGTGGTGGTCATGAGAGGAACAGCAGTGGTGGTGGTCATGAGAGGAACAGCAGTGGTGGTGGTCATGAGAGGAACAGCAGTGGTGGTGGTCATGGGAGGAACAGCAGTGGTGGTGGTCATGGGAGGAACAGCAGTGGTGGTGGTCATGGGAGGAACAGCAGTGATGGTGGTCATGGGAGGAACAACAGTGGTGGTGGTCATGGGGGGAAACAGCAGTGGTGGTGGTCATGGGAGGAACAGCAGTGGTGGTGCTCATGGGAGGAACAGCAGTGGTGGTGGTCATGGGAGGAACAGCAGTGATGGTGGTCATGGGAGGAACAGCAGTGATGGTGGTCATGGGAGGAACAGCAGTGGTGGTGGTCATGGGAGCGACAGTAGTGGTGGTGGTCATGGGAGGAACAGCAATGGTGGTGGTCATGGGAGGAACAGCAGTGATGGTGGTCATGGGAGGAACAGCAGTGGTGGTGGTCATGGGAGGAACAGCAGTGGTGGTAGTCATGGGAGGAACAGCAGTGGTGGTGGTCATGGGAGGAACAGCAGTGGTGGTGGTCATGAGAGGAACAGCAGTGGTGGTGGTCATGGGAGGAACAGCAGTGGTGGTGGTCATGGGAGGAACAGCAGTGGTGGTGGTCATGGGAGGAACAGCAGTGGTGGTGGTCATGGGAGGAACAGCAGTGGTGGTGGTCATGGGAGGAACAGCAGTGGTGGTGGTCATGGGAGGAACAGCAGTGGTGGTGGTCATGGGAGGAACAGCAGTGGTGGTGGTCATGGGAGGGACAGTAGTGGTGGTGGTCATGGGAGGAACAGCATTGATGGTGGTCATGGGAGGAACAGCAGTGGTGGTGGTCATGGGAGGGACAGTAGTGGTGGTGGTCATGGGAGGAACAGCATTGATGGTGGTCATGGGAGGAACAGCAGTGGTGGTGGTCATGGGAGGGACAGTAGTGGTGGTGGTCATGGGAGGAACAGCATTGATGGTGGTCATGGGAGGAACAGCAGTGGTGGTGGTCATGGGAGGAACAGCAGTGGTGGTGGTCATGGGAGGAACAGCAGTGGTGGTGGTCATAGGAGGAACAGCAGTGATGGTGGTCATGGGAGGAACATCAGTGGTGGTGGTCATGGAAGGAACAGCAGTGGTGGTGGTCATGGAAGGAACAGCAGTGGTGGTGGTCATAGGAGGAACAGCAGTGATGGTGGTCATGGAAGGAACATCAGTGGTGGTGGTCATGGGAGGAACATCAGTGGTGGTGGTCATGGGAGGAACATCAGTGGTGGTGATCATGGAAGGAACAGCAGTGGTGGTGGTCATGGAAGGAACATCAGTGGTGGTGGTCATGGGAGGGACAGTAGTGGTGGTGGTCATGGGAGGGACAGTAGTGGTGGTGGTCATGGGAGGTACAGCAGTGGTGGTGGTCATGGGAGGAACAGCAGTGATGGTGGTCATGGGAGGAACAGCAGTGGTGGTGGTCATGGGAGGTACAGCAGTGGTGGTGGTCATGGGAGGAACAGCAGTGATGGTGGTCATGGGAGGAACAGTAGTGATGGTTTTCATGGGAGGAACAGCAGTGGTGGTTGTCATGGGAGGAACAGCAGTGGTGGTCATGGGAGGAACAGCAGTAGTGGTGGTCATGGGAGGAACAGCAGTGGTGGTGGTCATGGGAGGAACAGCAGTGGTGGTGGTCATGGGAGGGACAGCAGTGGTGGTGGTCATGGGAGGAACAGCAGTGGTGGTGGTCATGGGAGGGACAGCAGTGGTGGTGGTCATGGGAGGGACAGCAGTGGTGGTGGTCATGGGAGGGACAGCAGTGGCTGGGCCAGTGGCTAGCGCGTCGGTCTGGAGTTTTGTGACCCTCTGGTCGTGGGTTCTAGCCCCGCCCGTGGTATGGATTGTTTATAATCGTGTCATTACGGTCTCGTGAGTCAGTATCCCGGTGTTCCACGTGTCCAGGTTCACCTGCACCTCAGGAACCACAAGTAGCAACACTGGTACACATAGCTCTGTGGGTAGCACAAGTAGCAACACTGGTACACATAGCTCTGTGGGTAGCAGGGGACTAACACCAGTACCAACTGTACTAAAATACAGCAGCAGTTTGTAGCCCTGGTGTTACACCCATCCCTAGCTGTCCTGTTTTCAAAAGATCTTGTATATTTTTCCCTTGCTTACATGCCGATAGTTGCTGGAGGGTGGGGAGAGAGTCTTCTGCTTTACTCTCCCTGTCTTAAACACCTACATAATACAAGACATTCCTTAATTTAGATAGATGTGGATAGTTCTTAACAGATAGTCTCGGTGTAGACATTAAAGTCCTCAGCTGTTTGTCTATCCCATCTCTCTCTCTCTCCCTTCCTCGCTCCTCCCTCACCTCCCTCCCTCACCTCCCTCCCTCACCTCACCACCCTCCCTCATCACCTCACTTCCCTCCCCCTCACCCCCCCAAACAGGCAGGTGCAGGTGACTCAGGTGAATTGGCGACTCACAAAGACACAATATTCGTTCCGGTGGAGTGGGTGGCCCTGCCAGCCTGCCTTCCTACCTGCCTGCCAGCCTGCCTTCCTACCTGCCTGCCAGCCTGCCTTCCTACCTGCCTGCCAGCCTGCCTTCCTACCTGCCTGCCAGCCTGCCTTCCTACCTGCATGCCAGCCTGCCTTCCTACCTGCCTGCCAGCCTGCCTTCCTACCTGCCTGCCAGCCTCCCTTTCTACCTGCCTGCCAGCCTGCCTTCCTATCTACCTGCCAGCCTGCCTTCCTACCTGCCTGAAAACCTGCCTTCCTACCTGCCTGCCAGCCTGCCTTCTACTGCCTGCCAGCCTGCCTGCCAGCCTGCCTTCTACCTGCCTGCCAGCCTGCCTTCCTACCTGCCTGCCAGCCTGCCTTCCTACCTGCCTGCCAGCCTGCCTTCCTACCTGCCTGCCAGCCTGCCTTCCTACCTGCCTGCCAGCCTGCCTTCCTACCTGCCTGCCAGCCTGCCTTCTACCTGCCTGCCAGCCTGCCTCCACCTGCCTCTACCTGCCTGCCAGCCTGCCTTCCTACCTGCCTTCCTATCTGCCTGCCAGCCTGCCTTCCTACCTCCCTGCCAGCCTGCCTTCCTACCTGCCTGCCAGCCTGCCTTCCTACCTGCCTTCCTATCTGCCTGCCAGCCTGCCTACGTGCATGCTTGTTTTTTTTCAAATCATGCCGTACACAAATCCTGTGTACATCATGTCGTACACACATCCTGTGTACATCATGCCGTACACATCCTGTGTACATCATGTCGTACACACATCCTGTGTGCATCATGCCGTACACATCCTGTGTACATCATGTCGTACACACATCCTGTGTACATCATGCCGTACACACATCCTGTGTACATCATGTCGTACACACATCCTGTGTACATCATGTCGTACACATATCCTGTGTACATCGTGTCATACACACATCCTGTGTACATCATGCTGTACACACATCCTGTGTACATCATGTCGTACACACATCCTGTGTACATCATGCCGTACACACATCCTGTGTACATCATGTCGTACACACATCCTGTGTACATCATGTCGTACACACATCCTGTGTACATCATGCGTACACACATCCTGTGTACATCATGTCGTACACACATGCTGTGTACATCATGTCGTACACACATCCTGTGTATATCATGTCGTACACACATCCTGTGTACATCATGCCGTACACACATCCTATGTACATCATGTCGTACACACATCCTTTGTACATCATGTCGTACACACATCCTGTGTACATCGTGTCATACACACATCCTGTGTACATCATGTGTACACACATCCTTTGTACATCATGTCGTACACACATCCTACTCCTATGTACATCATGCCATACACACATCCTGTGTACATCATGCCGTACACACATCCTGTGTACATCATGCCGTACACACATCCTGTGTACATCATGCCGTACATACATCCTGTGTACATCATGCCGTACACACATCCTATGTGCATCATGCCGTACACACATCCATTGTACATCATGTCGTACACACATCATGTGTGCATCATGTCGTACACACAGCCTGTGTGCATCATGTCGTACACACATCCTGTGTACATCATGCCGTACACACATCCTGTGTACATCATGCCGTACACACATCCTGTGTACATCATGTCGTACACACATGCTGTCTACATCATGTCGTACACACATCCTGTGTACATCATATCCGTACACACATCCTGTGTACATCATGTCGTACACACATCCTGTGTACATCATGCCGTACACATCCTATGTGCATCATGCCGTACACACATCCTGTGTACATCATGTCGTACACACATCCTGTGTACATCATGCCGTATACACATCCTGTGTACATCATGCCATACACACATCCTGTGTACATCATGTCGTACACACATCCTGTGTATATCATGCCGTACACACATCCTGTGTACATCATGTCGTACACACATCCTGTGTATATCAAGTCGTACACACATCCTGTGTACATCATGCCGTACACACATCCTCTGTATATCATGTCGTACACACATCCTGTGTACATCATGTCGTACTCACATCCTGTGTACATCATGCCGTACACACATCCTGTGTACATCATGCCGTACACACGTCCTGTGTACATCATGTTGTACACATATCCTGTATGCATCATGCCGTACACACGTCCTATGTACATCATGTTGTACACACATCCTGTGTGTACGACACTGGAACTACGGTGGCACCTCGTGTGTGTGTGTGTGTGTGTGTGTATGTGTGTAATCACCTATTTGTGGTTGCTGGGGTCGATTCATAACTCCTGGCATCTCCTCTTCACTGATCGCTAGTGGGTCCTCTCTCTCTCTCTGCTCCATGATCTTTATCATACCTAGTCTTAAAACTATGTATGGTTTCGGAATTCACTACGTCACTTGCCAGTCTATTCCACTTCCTGACAACTCTATGACTAAAGAACATTCCTTTGACTCATCTGAGTCTTCAACTTCCAACTGTGACCCCTTGTTTCTGTGTCCCTTCTCTGGAACATCCTGTCTCTATCCACCTTGTGTATTCCACGCAGTATTTTGTATGTCGTTATCATGTCTTCACTAACCCTCCTGTCCTCCAGTGTCGTGAGGCCGATTTTCCTTAACCTTTCTTTGTAGGACATTTCCCTTAGCTCTGGGACTAATCTGTTTGCAAACCTTTGCACTTTCTCTAGCTTCTTCACGTGCTTGGCTAGGTGTGGGTCCCAAACTGGTGCTGCATACTCCAGTATGGGCCTAACGTACACAGTGAACAGGGTCCTGAACGATTCCTTATTAAGATGTCGGAATGCTGTTCTTAAGTTTGCTAGGCGCCCGTATGCTGCAGCAGTTATTTGGTTGATGTTCGCCTCACGAGATGTGCCTGGTGTTATACTCACCCAAAGATCGTTTTCCTTGAGTGAGGTTTGTAGTATCTTGCCCCCTAGACTACACTCCGTCTGCGGTCTTCTTTGCCCTTCCCCATCCTTCATGACTTTGCATTTGGTGGGGTTGAACTCCAGGAGCCAGTTTCTGGACCGGGCCTACATCCTGTCCAGATCCTTTTGTAGTTCTGCCTGGTCCTCGTCCGATTGAATTCTTCTCATCAACTTCACATCATCTGCAAACAGGGACACTTCTGAGTCTATTCCATCCGTCATGTCGTTCACAATTACCAGAAACAGCACCGGTCCTATGACTGACACCTGTGGAACCCCGCTCGTCATAGTCGCCCACTCTGACACCTCGCCACGTACCATGACTCGCTGTTTTTCCGACAGGTATTCCCAGAGCCATTGCAGTGCCTTCCATGTTATCCTTGGGTGGTGTATGTGTGTGTGTGTGTGTGTACTCACCTAGTTGTACTCACATAGTTGTGGTTGCAGGGGTCGAGTCAAAGCTCCTGGCCCCGCCTCTTCACTGGCCGCTACTGGGTCACTCTCCCTGCGCCATGAGCTTTATCATACCTCTGCTTAAAGCTATGTATAGAGCCTGCCTCCACTACATCGCTTCCTAAACTATTCCACTTCCCGACCACTCTGTGACTGAAGAAATACTTCCTAACATCTCTGTGATTCATCTGAGTCTTCAACTTCCATCTGTGTCCCCTTGTTGTTGTGTCCCATCTCTGGAACGTTCTGTCTCTGTCCACTTTGTCAATTCCTCTCAGATTCTTATATGTTGTTATCATGTCCCCCCTATCTCTCCTGTCCTCCAGTGTCGTCAGGTCGATTTCCCTTAACCTCTCCTCGTAGGACATACCCTTAGCTCCGGGACTAGTCTTGTTGCAAACCTTTGCAGTTTCTCGAGCTTCTTCACGTGCTTGGTTAGGTGTGGGTTCCAAACTGGTGCTGCATACTCCAGTATGGGCCTAACGTACACAGTGTACAGGGTCCTGAACGATTCTTTATTAAGATGTAAGAATGCTGTTCTTAGGTTTGCTAGGCGCCCATATGCTGCAGCAGTTATTTGGTTGATGTGCGCCTCAGGAGATGTGCCTGGTGTTATATTCACCCCAAGATCTTTTTCCTTGATTGAGGTTTACAGTCTCTGTCCCCCTAGACTGTACTCCGTCTGCGGTCTTCTTTGCACTTCCCTAATCTTCATGACTTTGCACTTGGTGGGGTTGAACTCCAGGAGCCAGTTTCTGGACCAGGCTTGCAGCCTGTCCAGATCCCTTTGTAGTTATGCATGGTCCTCGTCCGATTGAATTCTTGTGTGTATGTGTATATGTGTGTGTGTGTGTGTGTGTGTGTGTGTGTGTGTGTGTGTGAGTGTACTCACCTAATTGTACTCACCTAATTTTAGTTGCAGGGGTCGAGTCATAGCTCCTGGCCCCGCCTCTTCACTGATTGCTACTAGGTCCTCTCTCTCTCTGATCCATGAGCTTTATTAAACCTCGTCCTAAAACTATGTATGGTTCCTGCCTCCACTACGTCACTTTCTAGGCTATTCCACTTCCTGACAACTCTATGACTGAAGAAATACTTCCTAACATCCCTTTGACTCATAGGAGTCTTCAACTTCCAATTGTGACCCCTTGTTTCTGTGTCCCCTCTCTGGAACATCTTGTCTCTGTCCACCTTATCTATTCCTCGCAGTATTTCATATGTCGTTATCATGTCTCCCCTAACCCTCCAGTTCTCTAGTATCATCAGGCCGATTTTCCTTAACCTTTCTTCGTAGGACAATCCCCTTAGCTCTGGGACTAGTCTTGTTGCAAACCTTTGCACTTTCTCTAATTTCTTGACGTGCTTGACCAGGTGTGGGTTCCAAACTGGTGCTGCATACTCCAGTATGGGCCTGACGTATATGGTGTACAGAGTCTTGAAGGATTACTTAGTGAGGTATTGGAACGCTATTCTTAGGTTTGCCAGCCGCCCGTATGCTGCAGCAGTTATCTGATTGATGTGTGCCTCAGGAGATGTGCTCGGTATTATACTCACCCCAAGATCTTTTTCCTTGAGTGAGGTTTGCAGTCTTTGGCCACCTAGATTATACTCTGTCTGCGGTCTTCTTTGCCCTTCCCCGATCTTCATGACTTTACATTTGGCAGGGTTAAATTCAAGGAACCAGTTACTGGACCAGGCTTGTAGCCTGTCTAGGTCTCTTTGTAGTCCTGCCTGATCCTCAACTGATTTAATTCTTCTCATTAACTTCACATCATCTGCAAACAGGGACACTTCTGAGTCTATCCCTTCCGTTATGTCATTCACATATACCAAAAACAGTATAGGTCCTAGGACTGATCCTTGTGGAATCCCACTCGTCACAGGTGCCCACTATGACACCTCGTCACGTACCATGACTCGTTGTTGCCTCCCTGTCAGATATTCTCTGATCCATTGCAGTGCCTTTCCTGTTACGTGTGCCTGATCCTCTAGCTTTTGCAGTAACCTCTTGTGAGAAACTGTGTCGAATGCCTTCTTGCAGTCCAAGAAAATGCAGTCTATCCACCCCTCTCTCTCGTGTCTTACTTCTGTTACCTTGTCATAAAACTCCAGTAGGTTTGTGACACAGGATTTTCCTTCCCTGAAACCGTGCTGGTTGTCGTTTATAAGCTTGTGTCTTTCTAGGTGCTCCACCAATCTCCTCCTGATGATCTTCTCCATGACTTTGCATACTATACACGTCAATGACACAGGTCTATAGTTTAATGCCTCGTGTCTGTCTCCTTTCTTAAAAATTGGGACTACATTTGCCATCTTCCACACCTCAGGTAGTTGCCCAGTTTCAATGGATGTGTTGAAGATTTTTGTTAGTGGCACACTTAACATCTCTGCTCCCTCTCTAAGGACCCACGGAGAAATGTTGTCAGGTCCCACCGCTTTTGAGGTATCGAGTTCACATAGCAGCTTCTTCACCTCCTCCTCGGTTGTGTGTATTTCATCCAGCACTTGTTGGTATACCTCCCTATTCTGAATTCCTGGAGTCCTTCCTGTATCCTCTGTAAATACTTCTTTAAATCTCATGTTGAGCTCCTCACATACCTCTTGGTCGTTTCTTGTGAACTCCCCACCTTCCTTCCTCAGCCTGATTACCTGGTCCTTGACTGTTGTTTTCCTCCTGATGTGACTATACAACAGCTTTGGGTCAGACTTGACTTTTGATGCTATATCATTTTCATATTGTCGCTGAGCCTCCCTTCTTACCTGTGCATATTCGTTTCTGGCTCTTCGGCTAATCTCTTTATTTTCCTGGGTCCTTTGTCTTCTGTACTTTTTCCATTCTCTAGTGCACTTAGTTTTTGCCTCCCTACACCTTTGGGTGAACCAAGGACTCGTTCTGGTCTTCCCATTACTTCTGTTTCCTTTGGGGACAAACCTCTCCTCTGCCTCTTTGCATTTGGTTGTCACATATTCCATCATTTCTTTTACTGGTTTTCCTGCCAATTCTCTTTCCCACTGAACGTCTTGTAGGAAGTTTCTCATGCCTGTGTAGTCCCCCCTTTTGTAGTTTCGTTTATCCCTTCCTATTCCTGCTCCCCTCTCCACTTGTAGCTCAACTATATAATCAAAACACAGAACCAAATGATCACTAGCTCCAAGGGGCCTTTCATACGTGATATCCTCGATGTCCGAACTACTCAAGGTGAATACTAGGTCCAGTCTTGCTGGATCATCCTCACCACTCTCTCTCTGGTAGTGTCTCTAACATGTTGATGCATGAGGTTTTCCAGTACCACATCCATCATCTTGGCTCTCCATGATTCAGGACCCCCATGGGGCTCCAGGTTTTCCCAATCAATCTCCTTGTGATTGAAATCACCCATAACTAGTAACTTTGGTCTCCCCATGTGGGCTCTTCTGGCCACCTCGGCTAGTGTGTCTATCATTGCTCTGTTGCTCTCTTCGTATTCTTCTCTTGGCCTTCTGCAGTTCTGTGGCGGGTTGTACATTACAGCAATTACCACCTTATGGCCCTCAGACTGAATTGTTCCTACTATGTAGTCCCTTTCGCCCATTCCATCCATTCCTTCCACTTCCTCAAATCCCCACCGGTTCTTAATGAGCAGTGCAACTCTTCCTCCCCCTCTGCTCCCTCTATCTTTCCTGAGGATTTGATATCCGGGTGGAAAGATTGCATCTGATATCATCCTGGTGAGTTTCGTTTCAGTGAGTGCTGTTATGTCTGGGAATGTCTCCTTTATTATTTCATGCCACTCCTCACATTTATTTGTTATACCATCTGCATTTGTATACCAAACCTTCAACTTCTTTTCTAAAACCGTAGTCTGGGGGATACGTTGGGGTTGGGAAAGTGGGAGACCTGATGAGGAACTATGGGTGGTTGGTGTGAAGGTGGAGTTTGTAATGAGGTGGGTGGAAGCATTGGGTATGGCATGTGTGTTTTGGGTTAGATTGTTTGGTTGCATTGGGGTTGTCCAGGTTGGGGGACATCTGAAGGTGATTGTATTTGAGCTTCCTTCTGAGTCTGGGTTCTCCTGTCCATCTCTCTTTCCTCCTTTTGTCTCTGTACCCTCTCTTTCAGTTTATGTCTTTCTTCTCGTGTTCTGTCGCGGTCGAGATACACCCTTTGGTACTCTGACATATCCCTTAGTCTTGCTTTCTCCTGCAGGATCCTGTTTTGAGTCAATTCTCCCTTGAAAATCACTTTGACTGGCAGGATTCTTCCTCTTGCAAACCCCCCTATTCTCAGAAAATTTGCCAGCTGGGTCATGTCATCTTCTCCTATTGTTTTCATGATATTTTTAATCGCTTTTTTCTCTCCTTGTCTTCTTGCTTCATAAGTTTCCCCTTCAGCTTCCGGGAGCCCATAAACAAAGACTGATCTCTCTCTTACATTCTCCCACTGCCTATCCTTATATAACCCCTGATTCGATTTAGTTGCCTCCATTGCAGCTTTCCTGTCTTCAATCTCTTCACTTTCTGTTATCCCTTGGCCCAGTGGCCTGTC
Organism: Cherax destructor; assembly: GCA_009830355.1. NCBI lineage: Eukaryota > Metazoa > Arthropoda > Malacostraca > Decapoda > Parastacidae > Cherax > Cherax destructor. Next base: position 2,634 of record WNWK01028737.1, on the reverse strand, counting down.
ACTTTCCCTTCTTAACTTTCCCTGTGCACTGCTGTGGTCTGTTAGGGCTTCTACGTATAGCTTAGCTCTCCCTTTTTCTACACTCCCCTCGATTGTTCCTGATGTGATCCTCTCTTTTTCTCGGGCTCCACGATGGTCTGATAAGGCCTCTGCATACAGTGTGATTGACCACCACACTGCTGAGAATATCATTGTGTGTGTGTGTGTGTGTGTGTGTGTGTGTGTGTGTGTTAGCAAGACTATGCTCGTGGTGTCGCATTTTCCCTCTTTATCTCGCCACGTAACTGTTAAAAGACTCCATTAGACACAGCACTTTCTTGCTCCTCTAGGGTTCCATTCCGCGAGGTAGCACTCTATTGGTGAAGAAGTAATTATTTCTCAGCCCTGGGAGCCTGAGTGGTGCTGATGTAACACTGTGGTGCACGCACACCTCTCAACGCTACTTCAACCGTTCTTAGTTATCGTACTGTTGCACGCCTACCTGACAAGACTACTCTTGTACCAGGACTTGTCAAGACTACTGAGGTAGTCTTAACTTCGCGTACTGCCTCGCCAGGACTTCTTGTTGTGGTATATAGGGCCAATGACAACTTACGCCGTATCTAGACTTCTTGTTGTGGTATATAGGGCCAATGACAACTTACGCCGTATCTAGACTTCTTGTTGTGGTATATAGGGCCAATGACAACTTACGCCGTATCTAGACTTCTTGTTGTGGTATACAGGGCCACTGACAACTTACGTCGTATCGAGCTAAAAATGTCAAAACCGTATTAGGTGCTTCAAACCATCTCTTTTGAGTCTCTGAACTCGTAACTTCCTTCTCACAGTGCCATTGGAGGTGACATCCAGTCTTATAACCAACACACTGCACGAGGGTCATTAAGGCTGTAATTTGCTTGTGCACTACTATCATGAATATTTGAATGTATAAAATAGAGATATAGAATGCATATAGCCATGAGATACTATACATCTCTCATTGTATACATCCTGCGGCGGATTTTACCAAGGCAACTCACGACTTCAGACAAGTCTGTCGCGCCAGCGCTGCGGCGGACCCAGAACCTGTGAATGGTGTTCCCAGGGCAAGCGTCTCTTCTGGTTTGATGCTGGACACGAGCACTGCCCACCAGCACCCATTCCCCCTTCCTTCATATTCGCCTTCAGAGACGTGTGAAAGAAAAAGAAAAACGTTTCGCGGAATCCTAGTTCATGTATGGGTTAGTGCAAGCAAGAGAGCGGTAGCCCAAACACTGGGATGAGTGTGAACCTCCGGTTTACCGGGTTGCAGCGCTACCTGGCATTCATCGGGGTAGCGTAGAAGCTACCGTATCGTCGGAACATCCATGCAGATCAGACCGATGCCTGATAAAGCCTCGCCGATTTCGACCCTTATGCGGCGGTCACTGAAGGTTTCTTGCCTCGTCTCGGGGAGGTGGACTCGCGTCTTATGGGACGCTGCTGCAGCCCGTCCTCCTCCTTCTCCGGACACCCCACGAAATCGTCGTTTAGTTGGGAGTTCTGGGCACTTTAACTCTAACGTTTTCTGCATTAAAGTCACCGGAGGGATGGTAGAACGTTTCAAACTTACAGAAGGAGAACGATAAAACGTTTGAAGCTGAAAGAAGAACTAATAAAACGTTTGAAGCTCACATAGAATGAAGAACGTCTCAACACCCCTAGACAGAGAACGTTCTTCCAATGACATTCTCCTAAGAAAGAAAGAAAGTTAGTTCAGACTCTCAGGTAAGGACCCACTAGGGGCGAGGGGGAAGTGGGGACAGAAGAAGAATAGCCGGTGAGAGGAAGAGCTGAAGTAGAAGAGAAGAGTCAGGACTAAACCCAACAGTCTAACTACTTGGATTGGTAAGAAAAGAAAATTGCACAGGATTAATCCGTACATCTCCAGATGACCTCCAGGAAAACAATTCTCAAGCAATAAGGTCATAAGAAGCTGCTGAACAGTGAAGTGTGAACACCTAGTGAGGAGGAAGTTCCAGCAGGTATCCTCTAGCACCTCTGGGTACTTCTTATAATAACTTCCAGAACCTCTGGGTACTTCTTAAAATACCTTCCAGAACCTCTGATAATCTCCAGAACCTCTGGTAACTTCCAGAACCTCTGGTAACTTCCAGAACCTCTGGTAACTTCTTCCCGTAACCACCTAGGTAACCACCCTAAAAAACCTTCCTGGTAACCACCCTAGGTAACTTCCCTAGGTAACCTCCTCAGGTAACCACTAGGTACCCTCCTTAGGTAACCACCATAGGTAACCACCCTAGGTAACTTTAGGTAACCTCCTAGGTAACCTACCTAGGTAACCACCCTAGGTAACGTCACTAGGTAACCTCCTTGTAACTTCCTAGGTAGCCCCTTAGGTAACCTCCCTATATAACCACCCTAGGTACTTCCCTAGGTAACTTCCTAGGTAACCTACTTAGGTGACCTCCTAGGTCTTCCCTAGGTAACCTCCTAGTAACACCGTAGGTAACCTCATTAGGTATCCACCCTAGGTAACTTCCCTAGGTAACCTCCTTGGTAACCACCCTATGTAACTTCTTGGGTAACCACCTAGGTAACCACCTGGGTAACCACCCTAGGTAACCACCCTGGGTAACCTCCTGGGTAACC
>WNWK01028736.1:0-25076 GCA_009830355.1 Cherax destructor | reverse complement strand
CCCGTGTTTCGGCTGGCATACCAGACCTGTCTGCCTGACCACGCTTGCGTGCCTCCCCATGCAGGCATCGTGAGCCAGTCTAGCTTTGTTTATCCTTGAGTGAATATTACCTTGCGTGCTCATCCAAACATTTCACAATAAATTCATTGTGTTTAGTGCTTTTTTATTTATTGTGACTGTGAAATAAGCCACAATGGGCCCAAAGAAACTTCATAGTGGCAGCCCTTTGGTAAAGAAAGTGAGAAACATGATAGAACTGAAGAAAGAAATTATAGCAAAGTACCAAAGTGGAGGAGGAAGAGAGAGGGGAGAATGTGCCTTCTTCAGTGATTCAGTGATTCTACAACATGTACGATACTAAAGCTGCATGAGTCGATAAAGGCTATAGCACCAGCCAGCGATAAAGTGTAGCATTAACAGTGTAGCAAAGAAGTTAAGCAATTAATCGATAGAAAAAGGACAGCACGAAACTGACTCCTCCAATGTTGTTGGAGTTATATAGGGCGACTGACAACACCGCCGCCTCTGCTGCTGCCATCACCACCACTATGTAAAGCTTATCTTTCAGTGGCCCTATACACCCAACAACAAACAACACAGCAACACTCGTCCATTAGGAGAGAGACACATGACATATTTTATTCATTCTAGAGTATATGTTAGTAATATTGTTTATTATGTCATATTAGATGAATGTGCTAGATAAATAAGCCATAGAGTTTATATTAGTGTCATATTGAAGGACTATCTTGTCCTGCCTCCAAACAAACTCTCTTGCCTCTCTCATATGCCAACAAGTCTTCAATAAAGGTAAAACTGATTTAAATGTTCATTTTTCCATTAAAATTAGTGCTTTTTATTTATTTTTCTTTGTTTTCTGTATGTAAAACTATAGTATTTATTCTTTAAAAAAATGAATTTTTTGTGAATATTTTTGGGTGGAATGGATTAATTTGATTAACATTACGTATTTCTTATAGGAAATATTGCTTCGACTTTCGGCTGTTTCAAGTTTAGGCCTAGCTCCTGGAATGGATTACGGGCAAAAGTCGGGGTTCCACTGTACTTTAACACCTGCACCACTATTCTTCCTCTTACATCTATTCAATTTGCTTTGATTCAAAAGGGTTATACATTCATATTCACTAGGACAGAGCTGTGGTTCTTCCTTTTCAAAAACCAAGTACAGTGGTCCCTCGACTAGCGGTCATAATCCATTCCAGGAGCTAGGCCTTAACACGAATTGCTCGTAATTCCTTATTTCCCATAAGAAATAATGTAAATACAATTAATCCGTTCTACCCAAAAATATTCACAAAAAATACATTTTAATTATAGTTCTACATACACAAAACAACATTATTAACACATGTAATTATAAATACGTACATAATTAATAATAAATACTACAACAGAATAATAAATAACATGTACTTACCTTTATTGAAGGGAGTTGCAGGCATCTGGAAGATAGGGAGGAGGACAGGGGGAGGGTGTTAGTGTTTGGAAGGGGAATCCCCCTCCATAAAGACTTCAGGTAACAAGTCCTTATCTGGGGTTACTTCTCTTCTTTTTCTTTTAATGCCACTAGGACCAGCTTGAGAGTCACTGGATCCCTGCCTCGAAAAATAACTGTCCAGAGTCCTCTGTTTCTGGCAACGCTTCAACATTTTTCTGAAGTGGGGCAAGATTCTGTCACTGAATATGTTGCAGATGTGGCTTGCTTCAGCTTGCTCAGGGTGGTGGTTTTCAACAAATGTCTGCACCTTAGTCCACATAGAACAAATTTCCTTAATCTCTTAAGAAGTTACTACCTCACCCTGTCCAGCCTCCTCCTCTGAATCAATTTCCTTAAATGTTGTCTGTTGCTGTTCCTGATGAAGCTCTCTCAGCTCTTCAGTGGTTAGGTCTACCCTGTGCTCCTCCACCAACTCTTCCACATCCTCACCACTCACCTCCAACCCCAGGGACTTGTCCAATTCCACAATAGAGTCCACAACAGGCACAGGGTCATCAGGGTCAGCCTCAAATCCTTTAAAATCCCTCTTTTTCAACACAATCCGGCCACAGTGGTCTCCAAGCAGAGTTCAAAGTCCTTGAAGTCACTCCCTCCCAAGCCTTACCTATAAGGCCTATGCAATGGACGATATTGAAGTGATCTTTCCAGAACTCTCTTAGGGTCAATTCAGAGACTGAGGTCACATCAAAGCACCTTTGAAACATTGCTTTGGTGTACAGTTTCTTGAAGTTTGCAATGACCTGCTGGTCCATGGGCTGGATGAGAGGAGTGGTGTTAGGAGGCAAGAACTTCACTGTGATGAAACTGAACTCATCAGACAAATAGTCTCCCAAGTTGTGAGGATGAGTAGGAGCATTGTCCAGTACCAGGAGGCAATTTCTTTTCCAGGAGGTATTTCTTCACACTAGGGCCAAACACTCCAGTCAACCATTCCACAAAAAAGTCCTTAGTGACCCATGCATTAGTGTTAGCCTTCCAATACACACAGAGATTATTCCTGTTAACATTGTGTTTCTTGAAGGCTCTGGGATTTTCTGCGTGATACACCAGTAAAGGCTTCACTTTAAAATCACCTCTGGCATTGGCACAAAGCATAAGAGTTAGCCTGTCTTTCATAGGCTTGTGTCCTGGCAGTGCCTTTTCCTCCTGAGTAATGAAGGTCCTGATGGGCATTTTCTTCCAAAACAGGCCTGTTTCATCACAATTAAACACTTGTTGGGGTTCGAATTTTTCAGTGTCTACGAACCCCTGGAATTCCTGCACAAACTTTTCAGCTGCACGTTTGTCTGAGCTGGCTGCCTCACCATGTCTCACAACACTGTGTATGCCACTACTTTTCTTAAACCTCTCAATCTAGCCTTTGCTGGCTTTAAAATCACTCGCCTCGCCACTGGTTCCAGGCATTGTCTTGACAAGATCTGCATGCAACTTCCTTGCCTTTTCACAAATTATCGCTGTGGAAATATTATCACCCGCTATCTGTTTTTCATTGATCCACACCCCCAACAACTTCTCAACCTCATCCACTGTTTTCGATCTATTTTTCGTTAACATATCAACCCCTTTTGCAACATTAGCTTCCTTGATTTCATTTCTCTTTGCCAGGATAGTGGTGATAGTAGATGTGTTTTTTTTGTACATCCTGGGAAGCTCACTCACACGTATACCACTCTCATATTTTTCAACTATCTCGTTCTTTAGTTCGATGGTGTTTCTCACTCTCTTTACCACAGGGGTGCCACTAGGAAGCTTCTTTGGACCCATGGTGACTTATTTCACAGTGTCAATCACTGAACCAGCAATAAACACAACAAAAGTATTGTGAATGTTTGAAAGAGCGCGCTGGGTAATGTTCTCTCAATGGTAGACAACGCTAGACTGGCATCCTGTGCGCAAGCGCAGGCAGGCGGACAGGTCTGGTACGGACCGCTACACGAGGGAATGGCCTCTACACGAGGGAAAAATTTACCGAAAAAAACGCTCGTTACACGAATTCACCGCTATACAGAATCACCGCTAGTCGAGGGACCACTGTACCTCAGGTCAGGACACTTCTCATTATAGACCCATTGCTCTTATTAATGTTTAGTTATAATTATAATAATAACTACCTGGAATTACATCATTTTGTTGCCCGCCCTTTATGCCTTATGTCTTTAACCCCTTGAGGGTCCGTGCCGTAGTTCTATGGCTTTGAAGTCAAGGTCAGTGCCGTAGTACTACATCCTGAGCTCCGCTCACTCAGATAAGCTGTGAGTGGTAAATTTGGACCTAGACATGAGAGAATGGGTCTATGTGGTAAGTGTGCACCATATAAAAAAATTCCTGCAGCACACAATGCATAATGTGAAAAAAACTGTGACTGTGTTTTTGGATTAAAACAGCGACTTTGAGGTGTATTTTCGTATGTTTTTTTATGGTTGTATTCGCGGTTTCTTAGTCTCATTTGATAGAATGGAAGACATATTACAGAAATTGAGATGATTTTGATTGGTTTTAAGAATAAAAATAGATTGAAGTTGAGCTCAAAGTAGCAGAAATGTTCAATTTTTGCCAGTGTTCAAGAGTAAACAAATCACATCATATGTCCAATACACGTCAAGTGGTAGGCCTAACTTGCATTCATGAATGCACTGATATTATTTATACAGTTATTGCAATATTGTATAACAGTAAATCTTCTATTTTGGTGTGATTAAAAATTCTTTGTGAATAAGAAATCAAAATGGAATTCATGTGTAAAGCCTGGAAACATAACTAATAAACAGAGGAAATGTTATTTTAGTGCCAGGAATGCCTGCATTGTTTATTCTGGAACCATTTTTGAAAATGGAATATTTTTAAATTTGTGTGAAATTGGCCAAATTACCAATTTCTGATCACATTACTGGGTAGTTGAAATAGTTGATTGGGTGATTTTTTTTGTGCTCAATCGATAAAGTAGAAGGCATACTAGCGAAATAGCTAAGAATTTGGTCGACTGGAACAATGTAATTGACCTAAAATAAGAGTCAAAGTGGGTAAAATGGCCGATACATAAATATCACTGACTCAGCAAAATTTGCGAGTGTAATTTCGTCAATTTTCAATCAAATTTCGTACTCTTTGTTTTATTATCTTCAGAGAAAGATTCTCTACTATTTCATAAGAAAAATAACAATTTTTTTTTAAATTCTTGGACACTCTGGACACTTTTCAGAGTGGGGGTCTGGACCCTCAAGGGGTTAAGGTAATTTACCACCTTTCCTCAATGATGTTTTCAGAAAGACACTTAAGTGTTTGAGTAAGTAATGGGTTTTATCCTTGTTAGTGTTGAAGGCAAAGCACCATAAGTTGACAGTTATCAGTGGACTTCCTAGGTTCTTCTAACAAGTATCTGGCCAAACTTTGTATGGAGACAATTTTGCCATCACTTGTGGAGGCTGTCTCCATGTAACAGCCACACTCCAGTGTGTCACTGGTGGAGGCTGTCTACATGTAACAGCCATGCTCCAGTGTGTCACTTGTGGAGGCTGTCTACATGCAACAGCCACGCTCCAGTGTGTCACTTGTAAAGGCTGTCTACAGGTAACAGCCACGCTCCAGTGTGTCATTGACTGTCTTGCCAGCTGGATCACTTTACACAGTTACAAATTTTCTAGAGCTAAAATAAACTATTTCTAGAGGTAAAATAAACTATTTTGTACCTGTTGAATGTCATGGAAGTTTCACATGACCTTCCTTAGTCAGCTGACAGTGCTGTATGACCCTTATAGGTTTAGCACTTTATGATAATATTCGAATGGCTTGGCAATAGAACATGTCATTAGAACAAGAAAATTGACATCGCCATGCAAACAAAATATCACGATTCGAACAAGTGCGTCCATCACTTGTCCGCCCAGGCGCTTGGAGAACCAGTACCGCGTTGTTTACACTCGAGAGAACAATACCCTGCATGCTCATCCAGACATTTCACACTTAATTATAATTGTCTGGAGTTTGTTCATTAAGTGTGAGGCAGTGGTGAGAGGCAGTGATGGTTGGGGCAGTGGTGAGAGGCAGTGGTGGTAGAGGCAGTGGTGAGAGGCAGTGGTAGAGGCAGTGGTGGTAGAGGCAGTGGTGGTTGAGGCAGTGGTGAGAGGCAGTGGTGGTAGAGGCAGTGGTGGTTGAGGCAGTGGTAGAGGCAGTGGTGGTAGAGGCAGTGGTGAGAGGCAGTGGTGGTTGAGGCAGTGGTGGTTGAGGCAGTGGTGGTAGAGGCAGTGGTGAGATGCAGTGGTGGTAGAGGCAGTGGTAGAAGAGGCAGTGGTTGAGGCAGTGGTGGTAGAGGCAGTGGTGAGTAAACAAAATTAAATGAATGTTTGGGAGTTTTGTAAACAAACCAGTTGTTGTTGCTGTAACCAGCCTGACACTTATGATTTCTGTTCACTTCTGGAAGTGATCTAATGCAGATAGCATTACAAACTCTGTTTTCTCTTATACTAACACGTCTGAAGGAGGAAAGAATGGGAAGATGTTTTCACAGCTGTAGCGAGAATGCCCGCCACCACATTCGTAATGACATACATATTTTATTCATTCTAGAGTGTATATCAGGTTTTTATGTTATTTATATTGTTTATTATGTCATATTAGATGGATGAATTGTGATAGATAAATAAGCTGTCGACTTGATAATAGCTTCACAGTGAAGTACTATTTTGTCATGCCTCCTGACAGCAGGAACAGATTAATTGTATTTCCATTATTTCTTATGGGAAAAATTAAATCGCCACTCGAACATTTTGCGTTGAGAACTAGCTCCTGGAACGGATTAAGTTTGAATAGCAGGGGTTCACTGTAATTAGTAAGCTGAAAATTTTCACCCAGTTTTCTCGGGGAGCTGATGAACAAATACAGTGGTACCCCGACTTACGATATTTTTTCATTCCAGAATGCTGTTCAAGTGCCATTACCAAACAAATTTATCTCCATAAGAAATGATGTAAAATAGACTAGTCCTTTTAGACCCCCAAAATTACACTTACAAAAGCATTTAAAAAAATAAACTTACATAAAAGGGTGAGTTTGGGGACCATCGTAAGTCGGGGTACCACTGTACTTCTTCACCTTCATTCAACACTAATCCTCTTCAAGAACATTCCTCAGCTAATCTTAATAAACTTATCATTCATCATCATGGATTACATTTACAGTATGTCTGGGTTTTTTAGATCTTCCCAAACTGTATGTTTATATAAACAAAATTCTCTTTGCATGACAGATAAGGCTCATTGCCTTCATTATTATGTCCAGTTCCACGGCCTTCACAATCCTCTTATATACATAACTGATTTAATCATTGATCTTATTTATTACAACTCATCAATCTGTGTTTGAACTCTAACCAACATTTCTTAATTTACCCCCCATTTACATCCACCTCGTATCATACTTTTCATTCCCTCTTACTACAATTCTGGTTTGTTTCTCCTCACTTCCATAGGTGAAGGCTCACTTGTCTGCTATCAGCTCTCCTTTCTGAACACCTTTAATAACATTTTCATGATACAGCAGTGTACACTGACAGTACCAAATCCCCAGATGGAATGGTGGAGCATGTGGACTTTTTCCAGATATTTTTATTCAAGGACAGTTTCTAGAGTTGGCTAACATCTGCACAGATATGTCCACCTCTTTCATTGTTTTTTCAGATGCACAAAGGATAAGTTATCCAGAGATTAGGCTCTCAACATACCATTGTATACTTTGTATATGACAATGATTGTGTTGTATTTCTAGTAAATATAAAGAAGTCTGTTTTGCTGAGTCTGTGGACACATTGGTACCCAGGCCAGTGAACACACAGACTCAGTCCCTCGATCCTCTGTTATGATCTTCCAAGCTCCCACATACCCTAGGCTCCCTTTCTTGCACTGTTTTTCACTATTCTTTCAACTGCAGCAGTTACTGGCAACAACATTAGTCCAGGTTAGAGCACAACCAATTGTTTTCCATCAAGCCACATTTTTTTTCCAATTGGGTTCTACTCCATCTTCATTCCATCACTGTCAGGTGTAGGAAATTATGCTCACATAATTATGAAGCAACACACAAGGAGTACCAGCACATGGACAGATGCCCACCACCTCACTGAGAATGATGTCAGACTGGGCAGTTTATTCATCATACGTGTGTGAATGTAGTGTGGATGATAAGAAAGAGACAATTGCTAATGTTATGAATGAAAAAAGTTGGATGTCCTAGCTCTAAGCAAAACAAAGCTGAAGGGGTAGGGAAGTTTCAGTGGGGAGAAATAAATGTGATTAAGTCAGGAGTATCTGAGAGAGTTAGAGCTAAATAAGGGGTAGCAATAATGTTGAAGGATCAGTTATGGAAAGAGAAGAAGGAATATAAATGTAAAAATTCAAGGATTATGTGGATTAAAATAAGGGTCAGTTGTGAAAAGTGGGTCATAATAAGTGTGTATGCATCTGGAGAAGAGAGGAGTGTAGAGAAAATTTTGGGAGATGTTAAGTGAGTGTGTAGGAACTTTTGAACCAAGTGAAAGAGTAATTGTGGTAGGGGACCTAAATGCTAAAGTAGGAGAAACATTTAGAGAGGGTGTGGTAGATAAGTTTGGGGTGCCCGGTGTAAATGATAATGGGGAGCATTTGATTGAACTTTGTATAGAAAGGGGTTTGGTTATAGGTAATACAGTGGACCCTCGGTTTTTGTTTAAAATTCTTTCCAGAATGCTGTTTGAGTGCCATTACCAAACGAATTTGTTCCCATAAGGACAAATGTAAATTAGATTAGTCGTTTCAGAACCCCAAAAATACACTTACAAAAGCTCTTACAAAAATACATTTACATAATTATTCGAGTTTGGAGGTGAACGAAAACCGAGGGTCCACTGTACATATTTTAAGAAAAAATAGGATAAATAAGTATACAAGATATGATGTACAGTGAGCCCCCGGTTCTCGTCGGCAATCCGTCACAGAGGGCCCGTCGACCACCGGTTTGGTCGAACTCCGATTCTATTTTCCCCATAAGAAATAATGGAAATAAAATTAATCCGTCCCAGCCATCCAAAAGTATTAAAATAAAATATTTTTTAGGACTTTTTGACATTAAAATAAACACAATTTTATAAAAAAAATAAGAAATAAATAGTACAATAACATGTCACTTACATTTATTGAAGAGTTGTTGATGTGTGGAGGATGGGAGGAGGGAAGAAGGTGGTACCTGCTAGTGTTTGGAAGGGGAATCCCCTTCCATTAACACTGCAGGTACCAAGTTCTTTTTTGGGGTTACTGGCCTTTTTCTTTGAATGTTACACTCCCTGCATGAATGCTACACTCTCTTGCATGAATGCTACACTCCCTGCATGCAATGCTACACTCCCTGCATGCCTACTACACTCCCTGCATGCCTACTACACTCCCTGCATGCCTACTACACTCCCTGCATGCCTACTACACTCCCTGCATGCCTACTACACTCCCTGCATGCCTACTACACTCCCTGCATGCCTACTACACTCCCTGCATCCTTGCTACACTCCCTGCATCCTTGCTACACTCCCTGCATCCTTGCTACACTCCCTGCATCCTTGCTACACTCCCTGCATCCCTGCTACACTCCCTGCATCCTTGCTACACTCCCTGCATCCTTGCTACACTCCCTGCATCCCTGCTACACTCCCTGCATCCCTGCTACACTCCCTGCATCCCTGCTACACTCCCTGCATCCCTGCTACACTCCCTGCATCCCTGCTACACTCCCTGCATGAATGTTACACTCCCTGCATCCTTGCTACACTCCCTGCATCCTTGCTACACTCCCTGCATCCCTGCTACACTCCCTGCATCCTTGCTACACTCCCTGCATCCTTGCTACACTCCCTGCATCCCTGCTACACTCCCTGCATCCCTGCTACACTCCCTGCATGAATGTTACACTCCCTGCATCCTTGCTACACTCCCTGCATCCTTGCTACACTCCCTGCATGAATGCTTCACTCCCTGCATATTCTTTACCACAGGCTTGGCACTAGGAGCTTTCTTGGGGCCCATGGTGGCTTATTTAGCAGTTGCAAGCACTAAAAACACTGGAATAATGACAATATATATGGTATGAATGCGTGGGTGGTGCGTGGGTAGTGTTCACTCACTTGTAAACAATAACACACTGAGTGCCTGGGCGCTCAGCTTGGCCACGGCCACACGCGTACGCGTTCGGGACGAATAGCCGACTCGCCGAACTCCGAGTGGCCGCCTAATACCGAGTCAAAAATAATGTAAAAAAACTTGTCGAACACCGATTTGGCCGAGCTCCGACGCCGTCGAACACCGGGGGTTCACTGTAGTGGGTAGTGACAGTAGTTTGGACTAAGCATTGGTAGATAAAAGACTGTTGAGTAGACTTCAGGTTATACATTGTTACGATCAGGGCCTCATTTATTAGCCTGTTTTGCCCCGTCGTAACAAGTTATTTAATTAAGCTTTGATTGTTTCATCGTTAGAGAAAATCATTATAGTATTAGGGTAATTTTTAGGAGATTGACCCAAGCAAGTAAAATTTGAGAAATTTAATATAAAAGAATTCATATAATTATTCAGTGTATGGTATAAAGTTATCTCTATCATGATAAACTTTATTCGAAAACAGTCGACCTATGTCTTTACTTGTTTCTGTACAATAATCATACTCAATGACATGAGTTTTATACAAATAATAATTTACATTAACGTTTCGCAATACAATAACTGAGACTATTGCCTCTATAAAGGCAGAGAAGTATAAAATATCAATTGAAACATCAAATATATTTTCTTGAGACAATAATTCAGAATACTGACCAAAGCTCTGCTAATACAAGCTATCACCGTAAGTCGTGGATGAATAGACAATTTTCAAACCATACTAGGGACTTAACAAACCCTCTTAAAGGTGGAATAACTTCCCAAGCCTACTCCAAAGAGCGTATGACTACTCTTGTGAAAATCAGAGAACCTACTCCCGGTCAGGAGTGGATGTGTGAACCTACTGACGATCGTCAATGTTTGATGAAACGACGTCATGTAGGTCACGTGACTGAGGGAGGGGAGACCGGCCACTACCTAAACAGGTAACCGGCAGTATGACTAGTGGTCTCACACTACATGAACACCACAGTAAAATGTAACATCCTACCTACAACATAGCTAAATCAAATAATAGCATAAAGTAAGACATTTTCGTTTTAGCTAATAACGGAAATATCTCCAATATACCATTATGATAAAAATACACACAATATAAAATGTTGGTCAAGGGTATACCCGTAACACCTCCCCCTCACGACCACAGGTCGCACCAAACAGAATATCAGAAGCCAAAAACCTCCTACATATAGTAAAATTACTGGAATATGAACACAATAATGATAAAGTTTTTAGAAACTTCTTACTTGATGTCCAAATTTATCTCACATTACACAGGAGATACTCTCATTTAACATAAACAAAGACAAAGTACTACTGCGTCTCCATTTTTGATAACTTTCTTCTCCGTACAAGGGCGGTGTAGTTAACAGTGCGGGGACTCCATACAACTCCAGGTTAATGTTGTGATGGTACAGGCATCGCCGATATAGCAGCCACGCATAACTTGCTTTTGTACATGGAGAATAATAGAAGGCAGCCGTTAAGAGGTGGTAATCCTATCCTAGCAGCTAGAGTAGCTTCAAGGTGTATATAACTGAAGAGTGGTCATGACACTCCACCTTAGATCAACACTCCGCATCATCAGTCTAGCTAACACGTAACCTCATAACTGTTGAAATACAAAAAAAACATTAAACATGAGAATACGTATATAGATAAATAAATGGACTAATAAGAAGTTACTCTATGGAACTAACCATCAAGTACTTTGGTAACTTTACTTTTAAATTCTCAATTACAATCAAGGACGCAGTGTCAGCTTGTATGATTTAAGTTGAAGGCATAGACAGAAAAAAAATTGCGTGTGTAGGGGGAAGGGGGCCACTCGACCGCTCAGGTCGGATGAACGTCAACTCTTCCTTCAACAAAGTCAAGTACAAACTTAAAGATCACACAAGAGCAGTCATCAGCAGTCAAGCTGTTGGACCTCGACCATGAGGAAACTTTTACTGACAGACCACACAAAACTACGAGGGAGGTGCACTTTTAACACCAGAACCTGACCATATACAAAGTGGAAGAAAACTACCCAGAATTTTTGAGCGAAGACTGGACCTCCACCAACTCTTCGAGAAGGAGCGAGATTCCTTCTACAACTATCATGAACAGGTCAAACTATTACCTGGAAGACGAAACAACGAAGGGACCGACCAGCATATTTCCACTCAGAGCACTGAAGAAGTGAGGGGGTCCAGTAGTGGGAGCTCACAATACTGTTCTGAGACCGGAAAAGTAAAGAGGCGGAGTAACCTCAGACACTACCTCATGAAGTTCTTTTCAGTAATAATTTTCTAACCAGCAAAAGCTTGCTGAACACTAAAAGTTGACACTAGTAGATTACACGATGAACATATCACTTGATCAGTCAAAACACTTTATCAGTGAAGACTGAAGTCGGCGAGAGAGTCAGCTTGACACAGTAGATACACCATGAACATATAATTAACACATGTTCAATCAAAACTTTCAGTGAAACGTGAAGTCGGCGAGAGAGAGCTTGACACAGCAGATACATCGTGAACATATAATTAACACATGTTCAATCAAAACGCTAGCTCGATGAAGTTTACTGAAGTCAGAGAAACAGTCAGGGTGATTTGAACAGTCGGCTAAGCATCAACTGGCGAAGCTTTTTATACAAACGGGCCACAAACTGTGGGCCAGACACTGTTGAACAGTGGCAACCAAGAACACGGCGCCAACACAGCGATGAACACAGACGAGGGTGATGACATACTAACAGAAGACGAGTCCAGGTGGGAAGGGGGGCAGCGTTGCCTTGCACACATATGCGCCTCACCTTCATATCTTCAATATTCTGAAACCTTTTATGCACGTGCAGCATACAGCCATTTTCTACTCAGAGACTCACCATATACCAATCTGGCGGAAGTACCAGCAGACCTCTGCTCAGGGACTAGTTTGTCAGGCTAGTATGTCAGAAGGGCGCTGACTTATGACACTGCTCCACCAGTGTCATCCGCACCAGACTTACTTGGCAGAACCGTCAATCAAATTCTGCTCCAATACTCACCAGTTTAGTGGAAACATAAGCAGACGTCTGCTCAGGGACTAGTTTGTCAGACTAGTACAGTATGTCAGACGGATGCAGACTTCTGCTCAGGGACTAGCTTATTAAACAGGGGCTAGTGTTTCAAAAGTATACCAACTTTTGCTTAGGGACTAGCTTGTAATATAGAGGCTAGTGTGTCAGAAGTATATGCCGACTCCTGCTCAGGGACTAACTTGTACTATAGAGGCTAGTGTGTCAGAAGTGTACCAACTTCTGCTCAGGGACTAGCTTGTAGCATAGAGGCTAGTATGTCAGGAGGCATAGGCAGGTTCCTGCTCAGGGACTAGTTTGTACTATAGAGGCTAGTGTGTCAGAAGTATACCAACTTCTGCTCAGGGACTAGCTTGTAGCATAGAGACTAGTGTCAGGAAGCATGCAGAAAACACTAATGCTGGGAGTGAAACCTATACTCAGGCATCACGAACAACGACGTCTTGAAGTAAATACGAAGAGCATCTGGCTCTTCCTGAAGTGTCGGTCGCGTCTCTACGTTCATGTCAGTCTGCTGGACATGAATACCTCCAAAATGACTTCTTCCAGGCGACGAAGGAGTTCCAAACGAGATACTCAGAAGAAATGCAGCAGCACGAGACAATATGACTAGAAAACCGTAGTTTTTCAAAGCATGTCTTAAGGTTCAGAAGAGCCGCTTCTCTAAGCGTTCTCATAACTGAGTCACCACACAAGTTGCTAAAGCCATGACTCTTTAACAGACAGGAAGACAATCGCTGGCTCACACATGAGGAAAGCAATACGAGAAAACACATGCCGCTTGCCATAAGTTCCTCTGACAAGTCAGACTCAACCAGTGACTTTTCTGGCTTAAACATCCTGTCAAGAGCACTTGTTAATGTCTCTTTGACAGTAGTTAGACATTCTTTACTACTTCCTTAGGCGAATTCCTTTGAAGAATTCTGTGTGGAGTCACCCATGACTATCATGTCACCCGTGACAGTAGTGTGTCACCCCGACTTCTCTAAGAATAGTCCTTACAGGTTTTTTCCTCACCTCCACTGAACACTCGTTCCGGAGGACCAGAGGTGATAATTTCGCACCACACACTGTTTCCATAAAAGCTTGAATAAATATGAGTTTTGCTTCTCATATTAGCTTTTAATGTCTGCAAGACAGACAAAAAGAATAGTACTACAAAGATTTCTATATGCAGAAATCGCACAGAGGCACCAACATTAACAGCTAGAAAAGTAGCTGAACCAACAATGCCAACAGCAAGGCTGCAGAACAGATTAATGAAGTCCACATTAATCTGCAGTGAACATTAAGGAACTTTAGAGTAGGTTCTGTTCCAAAATGTCATAACTAACTTTTATCCTTCCAATATACCAACTAGAATGATATGCTTTATCCCAGGACAGCAGTGACTCACAAAATGACTGAAAGGTTCTTAGTCCCAAAACGAACGGTGAAAACAACAGCACCAACCATGCTAACTCCCATCGTGTGGATGCTCAGGACCCTGGGTTACAGGTACAAAGAGGAATGTCCAACAACAGAGAGGGAGACGAATCAATCACCAGTGCTCCAACCGTATAGGGAGACACCTACCAAGAACTCGCCAAAGATCAATCCTTTCACTCTGCCCAATAATGGTGTCGCCAATACCAAAAGCAAAAGGAAAAGAGACATACAGTAGAATGTCATTTAGCACGAGATTATGTTGCACGTTACCGGTATTGCACGATTTAAGATTTGCGACACATTATCATCTTACACGACGTAAAGATGATATTACACGGTTCGGCAGGAGGGGAAAAATTTTGAGCGCATGGTTATTTACTGCCTAAGAATCCTCATGCTTTGAGGAAAAGGGAATTTGTTGTTTTTCCTTCCTGCAAACTAAGTTTATTCAGATACACGGGGCCAGGAGCTGAGTCTCGACCCCTGCAACCACAATTAGGTGAGTACAGTTACATACATTATCATACATAACAGCATATGTGTAGAGAACCTAAGATAACCCAAGTCAGTCAATGGAAATACTGTCACTCTGACTTTTTTGGGTTATCCTAGGTTCTCTACACATATGCTGCTATGTATGATAATCTTCGTAACTGTATCTGTGTATACCTGAATAAACTTACTTACAGTTTGTGGGAAGGAAAAACAAATAACCATTCTCACAAGCAGTCTTGTTACTACTACTGTTGTTGTGGTTCAGCAGACACCACCCGCCTTACCCACCCACCACGGACCCCACCACCCCAGCATTCGTACGTATTTCATACGCGTCAAGAAGTCCTGGCTACAAGCCAGCTGTGTTTGTGAAGAATAAAATAAGAGTGAATTGTGTTTTGATCTTGAATTAACGAAGAAAACAAAGATATTAGACAAGACATAACCCGTGGCCGTAATGAAGTGTTACTTTGTACACATAAAAAGATGTAAACATAAGTTTGATGCTGACTGACTGACTGACTGACTGACTGACTACTGACTGACTAGACTTGACTGACATGACTTGGACTTACTGAATGACTTGACTGACTTACTGAATGACTTGACTGACTTACTGAATGACTTGACTGACTTACTGAATGACTTGACTGACTTACTGAATGACTTGACTGACTTACTGAATGACTTGATTTACTTACTGAAACTTGACGTTACTGAAGCTTGACTGACTTACAAGGCTTGACTGACTTACTGAAAGGCTTGACTGACTTACTGAAAGGCTTGACTGACTTACTGAAAGGCTTGACTGACTTACTGAATGGCCTGACTGACTTACTGAATGGCCTGACTGACTTACTGAATGGCTTGACTGACTTACTGAATGGCCTGACTGACTTACTGAATGGCCTGAATGGCTGACTGACTTGATGCTGAATGGCTTGACTGACTTACTGAAGCTGACGACTTACTGAATGGCTTGACTGACTTAAAGTTAGACACACTCAGTTCAACCATCGACTTCAGTTCAAGAACTTCTACTATCCACCTCAGCCCAGTAGGGCCACAGCATAACTCTCCACTCTCTCCACAATCATACACAAACACCAGCACCCACAATTTAAGGTAAATACTATTATTTCTATTACATTTGTAGTCTTAAGCAGTAAAAACAACATAATACATCACGATAATGAACTACAATTACATATTCACTTTTATTTTTGTAAGATCTGTTGGTCTAAAAAAAACTTGTTTGGCTTTTTGGGGACTCTCAGGAACGTAACCCTATTTTTCCTATTAGTTCTTTTAATTATTTAACACAAAATTATCTAACACGACTTTTTCAGGAACGTAACTATCGTGCTAAATGACGTTCTATTGTAGTTACTTATACCCTGTGGTTGCTTATCTTCAGGGTGAGAGGTAAGCGAGAGCCAAACATCAGTAGCTATCATTGCTGGAAGACAAACAAGTTAGCAACTTCCCGTTCTAGATACTTCTCTGTACGGACTGTCAAAATATAAAGTTGAGACCTAGCTCCCCTATCTGATGGTTTAGAACTTCTGCATGAAGGTGTACTTGAGCCTCATATGATCCTGACATTATGAAAATAAGTTCATAACAAGAATGATATGGCCTAAGAGAATTTACCTCGGATCAAACCTCCCGGACAGGCCCCCATTTGTTACGATCAGGGCCTCATTTATTAGCCTGTTTTGCCCCGTCGTAACAAGTTATTTAATTAAGCTTTGATTGTTTCATCGTTAGAGAAAATCATTATAGTATTAGGATAATTTTTAGGAGATTGACCCAAGCAAGTAAAATTTGAGAAATTTAATATAAAAGAATTCATATAATTATTCAGTGTATGGTATAAAGTTATCTCTATCATGATAAACTTTATTCGAAAACAGTCGACCTATGTCTTTACTTGTTTCTGTACAATAATCATACTCAATGACATGAGTTTTATACAAATAATAATTTACATTAACGTTTCGCAATACAATAACTGAGACTATTGCCTCTATAAAGGCAGAGAAGTATAAAATATCAATTGAAACATCAAATATATTTTCTTGAGACAATAATTCAGAATACTGACCAAAGCTCTGCTAATACAAGCTATCACCGTAAGTCGTGGATGAATAGACAATTTTCAAACCATACTAGGGACTTAACAAACCCTCTTAAAGGTGGAATAACTTCTCAAGCCTACTCCAAAGAGCGTATGACTACTCTTGTGAAAGTCAGAGAACCTACTCCCGGTCAGGAGTGGATGTGTGAACCTACTGACGATCGTCAATGTTTGATGAAACTACGTCATGTAGGTCACGTGACTGAGGGAGGGGAGACCGGCCACTACCTAAACAGGTAACCGGCAGTATGACTAGTGGTCTCACACTACATGAACACCACAGTAAAATGTAACATCCTACCTACAACATAGCTAAATCAAATAATAGTATAAAGTAAGACATTTTCGTTTTAGCTAATAACGGAAATATCTCCAATATACCATTATGATAAAAATACACACAATATAAAATGTTGGTCAAGGGTATACCCGTAACATACATGTTTATAGAGGGGCCACAGATATATCAGATCACCTTTTATATGTAGCTACATTGAGATTAAAAGGTAGATGGGATATAAGGAAAATAGAAGCATCAAATAAGAGAGAGGTAAAGGTTTATAAACTAGAGGAGGCAGTTAGGGTAATATATGAACAACTATTGGAGGATAGATGGACTAGTGAGAGTACATATAGGCAATGGGGGTCGAAGATGTATGGGGTAGGTTTAGTGTGTTAGTGTTCAGCAGAAGTTTGTGGTTACAGAAAAGTGGGTGCAAGAGGGAAGAAGAGCAATTGGTAGAATGATGTAAAGAGAGTAGTAAGAGAGAAAAAGTTAGCATGTGAGAGGTTTTTACAAAGTAGTAGTGATGCAAGGAGGGAGGAGTACAGTAGATCGTCATTTAGCACGGTAGTTACGTTCCTGAAAACGTTGTGTTAGGTAAAATTGTGTTAGATAATTAATGGAACTTATGGGAAAAATAGGGTTACGTTCCTGGGAGTCCCAAAAAAGCTAAACAAGTTTTTTTAGACCAACAGATCTTGCAAAAATTGAAGGTGAATATGTAATTGTAGTTTATTGTCGTGATATATTACTGCTTAAGACTACAAATGCAATAGAAATAATAGTATTTCTTACCTTAAATTGTGGGTAATGATGTTTGTGGATGGTTGTGAAGAGAGTGGATATGGATGGTGTGGCCCTACTGGGCTGAGGTGGATGGTTGTTGGTTGTCGGTAGAAGTGGATGGTAGAGGTTCTGGTACTGAAGTCGATGGTTGTATTGCAGTGTGCATAAATTCTGTAATGGATCTCTGGGCTCTTTTACCCTGCAGTACATTATACAGTTGACGGTAAGGCATCATCAGCTGGTCTAGACCCCGTTTCAAAGCCCTGCTTCTAGCTTTGTCAGGGTCCTCTTCAGTGAAAAAGTCTACTAGTTTAGCAGCAACATGGAACTGCTCACGTAACTGCTGCAATGTTAACTGTTTTTGTTCAGGTTCTTCTTCATCTTCTGTTATCATCTCCCTCCCTTGTATCTGTGCATCGAACTCTGCCACCATTTCCTCTGTACTCCTGTCTTCATCATCATCTTCAAAGAGTTCATTCACATCTTCTTCATTCATATCTTCAAAACCATCACCTGGTAATCTCCTTGCCAGCTGAACAATTTCCTGAACTTCACTCTCAAACAAGGGAAAACCAGTGAAAGAATTAACTACAGAAGGCCATAACTTTCCCCAGCCTGCATTTAATGTTAATTGGGGCACATCATTCATTGCACTTCTAGCATAGCTGATGGCATCTGCAATGTTAAATTCATAAACTTCAGAAGCTTGGTACTGCCAAGTTGGAGTCAGAGTCCATTGATGCAATTAGTTTTTTCATAACTTTTTTTGTGTAGTTACACTTGAATGACTTAATAACTCCCCAGTCCAGTGGTTGAATCAGAGATGTTGTATTTGGAGGTAAAAATGCAACTTTTACATGTGGGGTCACATCCAGCAAAGCTTGTGGATGAGTACGGGAATTATCAAGAATGAAGAGAGCCTTTAATGCAAGGTTCTTGCTGTGCAGGTAAAACTCGACTTCAGGAATAAAGTGTTGCTTAAACCAGTCAATAAATATTTCCTCTGTCATCCATGCTGACTGGTTTGACCTCCAAATTACTGGCAAGGTGTTTTTATCCACACCTTTCAAAGCACGAGGATTCTTAGAGCGGTAAATAACCATGGGCTTACACTTGAAATCACCTGATGCATTACCGCAACGAAGCAAGGTGAAGCGATCCTTTGCTGCCTTGAAGCCCGGTGCACTTTTCTCTTGCTGATTGATATAAGTTCGTGTTGGTATTTTCTTCCAGAAAACACTTGTCTCGTCAGCATTAAACACTTGATGTGGCTCATAGCCACCCTCAGAAATAAGTTCCTGAAATTCAGCAGGAAAATTACTTGCAGCTGTATGATCAGCTGAAGCACTTTCACCAGAAAACTTAATATTATGTAACTTATTATGCAACTTAAAGTTCTGGAACCAGCCTGTGCTAAACATACACTCGTTTTCAGGCCTTCCTTCCTTATCACACACTGCTTTAACCCTTTCGGGGTCGGTGCCGTACTAGTACGTTTTACGAGCAGGGGTTGGTGCCGTACTAGTACGCCCAAATTCTAGCGGCCTCAATTTAAGCAGAAAACGTCTGGTAGGCATACATATGAAAGAATGGGTCTGTGTGGTCAGTGTGCGCAGTATAAAAAAAATCCTGCAGTACACACTACATAATGAGAGAAAAAAAACTCTGACCGTTTTTTTCGATTAAAACAGCGACTTTGCAGTCGATTTTCATATGGTTTTTATTGATGTATTCTCGTTTTCTTGGTCTCATTAGATAGAATGGAAGATATATTACAGAAATAGAGATGATTTGGATTGGTATGACAATGACAAGTACCTTGAAATTGAGCTCAAAGTAGCGAAAATGTTCGATTTTTGACGATGTTCAAGAGTAAACAAATCACACCATGCCTCCAATACACATCAACTGGCGAGTCTTATATTCATGCACAAGTGCTCTGATATTATTTATACTATTTTTACAATGATGCAGTTGTATACATAACAGTAAATCTTCTATTTTTTGTGAGAATAAAAATTCCAAATGAAAAGCAAAAGTAATGGAACAGGGGCCTGGAGATGTGACTAATGAACAGAGAACATGTTATTTTAGTGCCAGGAATGTCTGCCTTGTTTACTCTGGACCCTATTTTGAAATTGGCATCGTTTGAAATTTGTGTGAAATTGGAAAATTGCCATTTTCTGACCACTATTTTGGGTAGATGAAATTGATAAATAGGCGGTTTCTTGTACTCAATCGATAGAAGAAATGGAGTTCTAGTGAAATAGCTATAATTTCAGGAGACTGAAACATTGGAATTTGACGAAAATAGGGCTCAAAGTGGGCAAAATCGCTGATGCGTAAGTGTCATGGCTACCGCTAACTTCGCGAAAGCATAATTCCGTTAGTTTTCGATCACATTTCATAATTTTGGTGGCGTTATGATCGGAAAAAGATTCTCTATCATTTCATAAGAAAAATAAAAAAAATTTCAAAAAAAAAATTCGACCCCAGGAACACTTTCCTGAGAAGGCCTGTCGACCCCCAAAGGGTTAAACAACTGTAAGGCCTGTTCCCTAATTAAGAGGAAATTAAGTGGTGCACCTTTCTTTGTTTTCTGTTCGATCCACTCAAGCAACAAGTTTTCTGTTTTATTTAGTACTTGTTGGGACCTACGTGTCATTCTTTTCATGAGCTCACATTTTGGGTTATTCATTACACAAGCTCGTATATTCGCCTCATTCTTCCTAATTGTACGAACTGATGCTTCATTAAGGCCATAGGCCTTCACTATATCCACCACACGTGAGCCACTCTTAACCCTTTCAGGGTCGCAAGGCCCTCTCCGAATCTCGTTCTCAGGGTCGCAGAAGTTAAAAAAAAAAAATCTTTTCTTATGAAATGATAGTTATTTTTTCTAAATCTAATAGGCTGAAAAAAAAAATTGTGATCAATACTTAGGGAGATATAGAGGCTTGAAGTTGACAGAAAGTGAACCGCTTATGGCAACATCGCTGCCTGCCGGTCACCCGGTAATAGTTTTTTTTTTCTACATTTTTCTTTTATTTTTCAACATTTTATTTTTTCGAGTAACTTTTATGTCCTGTGAGACCAATATAAACCATATTTTATATATATACACTCCTTGTATACTACACAATAACTGCTGGCTGAACAGCTGGCTGGATGGATGGCCAGCTGGCTGGCTGGCTTGCTGACTGACCAGCTGGCTGGCTTGCTGGCTGACCAGCTGGCTGGCTTGCTGGCTGAATGGCTGGCTGGCTGGCTGGCTAACCAGCTAGCCGGCTGGCTGGCTGGCTAACCAGCTAGCCGGCTGGCTGGCTGACTGACTGGCTGGCTGGCTTGCTGGCTGACAATTTAGCCGGCTGATTTATAACGACATGTTATTTGGCGTTTTGGAGAGCGGGTATGCAATGATAAGTCTTCGGAGGCTTCTTACTTTATTTGTATAAAGCGTGGGGTACACAAGCTGTGTGTCTGTGGCCATGGCCCAGGGCCATGCGCCTTGCGAGAGGGAGAGGAGTAGGCCTGTTCTCTGAGTGTTGTCGGGGTGCCAAGTGAGGGAGAGGCGGGGTGAGGAACCACATGGGTATGCCTACAGGCTTGCCTCTGGCGGAAACTATGGAAACTAGCATGGCACGAAATGTGAACTTCAGCTGGCAGACAGCATGGCTGTCTATGCAGACAGTCAGGCTGTCTACACGTCGGCACGCACCCATGGTCGTCCCGACCATGAATGGCATTAAAAAAACTCGGTCTCTCTCTCCAAGAACAGGTCACAGAACACGAAAGAAAAACATATATATATATAAACATATGGACATAAAAAAAACTTCCTCCAGAGAGGGATGAAAACGGTGTGCTTCGTGGTCTAAGGCAGTAAGCGTCGATGCAGCACTGCACGCCTTCCTGCGTCCGGATACATACTGCAAAAACACGGGAGACATGCGGGCTGAGCTGTGACATAACAGGGTACGGCCCCCCTGGGTGAAGCAGCCGCCAGTAGTCGCAACAAGACAGGACTGGCAAGCGACTCAGGAGGACATTCCTCGACTGGTACTGTCGCTGCTTGCGAGTGTGGAGTGAGTCTGACGGGGAGGACTGGGGCGAAACATCTGAAGGTGCATTCCCATATACCCTTACTGCAGTGAGGGGGGCCAGAGTCAAAGTGACATCAACTTTGTGCAGGCTGCTCACTGAAGCTGTGACACGAGGCTGACAGTCGCCCGCCAACAGCTTAACTGCGGCTCGACGAGTGCCACTCTCGACAGTAGAAGTTAGGAGCAGAGGGCAGTGTAAGCATCCCCAAACTGGTCATCTGCAATAACTGGACTGACAGTCTAGGAGGTAAAGGGAACGGTCTCGATGGGAGAATGGGGCCCGGGGGTACGATTCAGCAAAGGCATCTACGAGCGGCGAACAATAAGCTTTTCTGTACAAGGCGCTCGGACGCTCATAACTGATGCCTGGACTGACAAATGTCAGCTGTCAAGCGCGGGCTGTCACACTGGTGACAAAGAAAATACACAGGTGCTACATAGGACACACGAGAAAACTGCACACATACACACATGTGGTACAACATATTACAGACGCTTTTCTGTATAAAATCGCTCACTAAGCAATGCACAAACATGTGAGAACACTGACTGAGAGAAATAATGAACGCCGACTTATATTTTCTCTCGAACTTCTCGACAATAATGAAAATAAAATGATCACTGTGAAACTTGAACACTCTGGACATCGTGTGGTGATGTCAGGCGTGACGTCGTGTGATGTCATGGAGTGACATCACGAGTGATGTCAGTGGAGTCGGAGCACGTGACGCCAGCAGCATGGTGACGTCAGTGAAGTCAGGCAGCACGTGGTGACGTCATGTGCTGATGCAGGCGCAGACCACATCACGTGGCTTGCTGATCCACGTGGCTTGAGATCCATGTGGCTTGTAGATCCACGTGGCTTGTAGATCCACGTGGCTTCGAGTGGCCTCGACACTGGATACACAGTTCTGGCAAGAATTCACAAGGAAATTCACAGAAAACAGCATAGAGGAGTGGGCAGTGGTGAGTGGAGTGTGTGGCGTACACTAGGGCGAGCGTGTATGGTGAGAGACAGGGCCGCGCGCCTACTCACCTCACCCATAACGCACACTGGCCGCTGAAATCACCACAAACTCACCTCTGATGTGCTGAACAACAACAGAACATTGTGGCAAGGCTGAGCATGTGACTGAGAAACAGCGTGGGACGCTGTGGCGTGAAGTCAGTGACGCCATTTCTCGGAGAATTCAACAAATTTCGGCCTGAATCCTCGCTTGTACCTGTGTCTGGATGCTGAGATTTGCAGACACGACATCAGGATAACTCAAGAGAGACGGATGCTTCTTGTAGAGACTGATGAAGTGGTAGATAACTTCATTCCTCTTCCTCCCCTCACGGGTAAACACAACTGCTGCGAGGCACCGCTGTCACCATTTATAACGACATGTTATTTGGCATTTTGGAGAGCGGGTATGCAATGATATGTTCAGAGGCTTCTTACTTTATTTGTATAAAGCGTGGGGTACACAGCTGTGTCTGTGGCCATGGCCCAGGGCCATGCGCCTTGCGAGGGAGAGGAGTAGACCTGTTCTCTGAGTGTTGTCTGGGCACCAAGTGAGGGAGCGGCAGGGTGAGGCAGACTCGCATGGGTATGCCTACAGGCTTGCCCTCTGGTGGAAACTTGGAAACTAGCATGGCACGAAATATGAACTCAGCTGGCAGACAGCATGGCTGTCTATGCAGACAGTCAGGCTGTCTACATTGGATTATCCTAGGTAATTTACACTACGTATTTATCCTGTTTTTATTTACACTACATATTTATCCTGGGTTTTTACACTGTTTTGTGTACATATGTTACAGAGCCATTAGCTAGGTGGCCCAGCCACCCTTGGCCAGCCAAACCAGCCTGCCTGCCTGCCACCAGCCTTCCCTCCACTGTTTTCCCCCACCCACCACAACTGTCTTCCCCCCCACCCCACTGTTTTCCCCCACCCACCCCACTGTCTTCCCCACCCACCCCACTGTTTTCCCCCCACTCCACCCATTCCCTTTCCCCCACTCCCCCACTCCCTTTCCCCCATTTAACTGTTTTCCCCCACCCCCCCTACTGTCTTCCTCCTCCCCACTGTCTTCCCCACCCACCCCACTGTCTTCCCCCCCCCCCCACTGTTTTCCCCCCCCCCTACTGTCTTCCCCCTCCCTTTCCCCCACTGTTTTCCCCCACCCACCCCACTGTTTTCCCCCATTTCCCCCACTCCCTTCCCTCCCCCCCACTCCCTTTTCCCTACCCCCCACTCCCTTTCCCCCACTCTCCCCCACTGCCTTCCCTACGACTCACACTGCTGGAGGGGTTTTTCCTTACCACATGGCTTGGTGAAAAAGGTTTTGGAATTACCACCCCCACAATGCAATGGTTGCATAGATTTTTTCCCCTGCCACATTTACCACAGGACCCATTCCCAACACATGCAGGCTTACCAGCTCTCTCCCCTTTATTTGGAAGGTGCTAGAATTTATGCGCCAGCCCTCAATAACCCCCGTTTCGTAAACCGTCTAGTACCAATCCCCCAAAGGGGTTTAAAAGGGCCCAAAAGGGATCAGTTCTTTCCGCTATTTCCCCCCAATATTTCAAAAACAAAAAAATTATTTTTTTTAGAAATGAAACACAATTTTTTTAAATGTTATAGAATAAAAAAAACTAGGGTCAGTAGTTACCGGGAATGAGGCGGAGAAGTTGGGCCCGGATGCTGACCTGACAGCAACAGGAGTCCTGCGCTTGCAGAATGGTTTTCCGATATACCCTTTTTTTTCATTTTTTTTTTATTTTATATAATTTTTATGTTCTGATAATTACAATTCATAGTAGTTCTTGTGATTTCATAGCCAATCTTTTGTTCTGAGAGTAATATTAGGTACTGAAATTGTACTCAAATGATGATAATAATGGTAGTGCATAATAATAATAATAATAATAATGGGGCATAATAATAATAATTTTAATGATTAAAAATAATAATAATAAAATAATAATAATAATAATAATAATAATAAAAATTTAAAAAATAATAATTTTGTAATAAACATTCAAAAATTTCCCCTTTAAAAATTATGGATATGTGTCCCCGCCCTTTTCTCATC